>CAUYON010141849.1:0-65627 GCA_963573935.1 Arctocebus calabarensis
CCAAAAATCACATCATAATAAAGATATTTGTACCAGAATGTTTATTGCAGCCCAATTCATAATTGCTAAGTCATGGAAGAAGCCCAAATGCCCATCGACCCACGAATGGATTAATAAATTGTGGTACATGTACACCATGGAATACTATGTAGCCTTAAAGAAAGATGGAGACTTTACCTCTTTTGTGTTTACATGGATGGAGCTGGAACATATTCTTCTTAGCAAAGTATCTCAAGAATGGAAGAAAAAGTATGCAATGTACTCAGCTTTATAATTTTTTAATCTTTGAATTCAGAAGAATACATTTCAGTTAAATACATAGATCAGCAATAATTGCAGTAATACATATAGTTCTATATATCAGATAGAACTATAGTTTTGTAGTTTTTAAGCATTTACATGCACTCTCTAATTTCAAGATTATAACTCCTGATGTAAAACAAGCACAAATAAAACAATAATTTACCAAACTTTTTCCTGAGTATCACAGATGCTGAGTAGTAAAGCCACATGGAAGAATTTTCCTCTAGTTTTTTGGAAATATATTTAATGTTTTAAAGGTCTAATTTTAAGAATGCAGTAACATATCAGCAATGAAAGTGTAAAACAATTCCTTTAACTGATGACTCAGGGATAAAATAATAATGAAATATAAACATGGGAACTCTCTCTTTTTTGTTTATTCAACTATAGCTCTGCACCATGAATTAGCAACTTGCAATACAGTATAAAGGGTAATGCAGCTTGGAAGATAGTATATGAATGCATTGTGATCTTTGAGATGGTAGGAAGTGAGAATACTCACACTTTTAGGATAGATTGTGACATTTGGGCTTTCTCTTCTCCACCTCTATAATCAAGCAGTAAAGATTTCAAGATTCTTGGTGCCAACGTGGTGAGAATATTTTTAAAAATCTTCATCTATGCCCTCTGGAACTTAGGGGGAGGGATAGAGATTACTGAGTATATCTTGCCTGGAAAATCAAATAGCAAGACTTTGTAGAAATGCCTTTCTCAAGGAAATAGGGTTCTTGTGGACATAACTGTGATTCTTAAAGATTGGTGGCCCAAAGATGTAGTTTCCCCATGGGATATAAAGACCCTACAGAAGGTAATAGGTGCAAATCATTCAAAATACATTATTTGAAAGGACTGCCTCTGGGGTTGAGAACGTCCTGCAGAATAAGACAGAAAAAGCACTAAGATTCTGGTGTTTTCATCCAAATTCAGGGAGTAGAGCCCTGGTGGTGTTGGGGGAACAGGACATAAGAATTTGAGAGAGTGAGGGTATGGTTTATTACATGGTTATACGGGAATTTCCCTCTCTTGCTTCCGTTTCCATGAAAGGAGTATCTGCTCCACTGATGTTGGGCTTGTCAATATGATACACTTTGACCTTTTAAATAACAGATGTGATACAGCATGGATTTGAAATGTGCTTGCACACTCACTTTAACCGATCTTCCCTATGCCTCTGCAATTCTCAGGAGAGCAGTATGTCTCAGCAGTTGCGCCCATCCCAGATGTTGGATGGCAATGTAAGATCAATCCTGGTGGAACCCACCAACTCCTGGGCAAGCCTACCTAGATCATTCAATTACTGGTAGAACCAGACTTCTGAGAAATCATCATTGATTGTACTTCTAAACCATTGAGTTCTGGGGTTGTTTATAATGCAACAATAGTTGATTGATTGACACAGGGAGATGCTTCAAGGACCCTGTGAAAATGTCTTGCAGGATCACAAACCGGATTTGATGTCAACTAATAGTAAAGAAGACTGGGCTTTTTAATACTTGGCAAAGGACAGTTGTAATACCCACAGTGGCCAGAGAGGTATTGGTTCTGTTCAGGACATTGCTCAAAGTTGAGAAAGGAAGTTGGTTTCTAGAGGGCTAGCTTTAGGTCTAAATAAGCATGTATATAAATTATAAGCTATGTGCTATTTCTTTGAGGAATAATTGCATTCAGAAGTTGAAATGAGAAAGTCAAAGTAGATATGCTTACTGCAAAGTAAACCATCTTCCACAAAATTATCCATTAGGTTTATCTATCCTTTTGGTATTAATAGGATAGTTTTGATAATTGTGGGTAAAGAATAGTACAAACTTATATAATGTAGTGACATGTTATCAATTTCATGTCAATTGTTTGATTGGATCCAGAGTGTCTTTATCTATAAAACAAAACTTTTTACATATAGCTAAATTGAAAATAGTTTTAGTAACTTACTAATCCAATTGATTTTTCATTATTTTGGTAACTATGTACTTCATTTTATGTTTATATCTTAAAAATATGAAATGAAAATGGTAATTAAGTATGGAAGTTATCATAGCTATAGTAATAATTAAAACATGAAATAAAACTACAACAATATAAACTCAGCTTATCTTATGCAATTTGGATGTAACTTGTTTAGTTGGCTAGTTGTTCCTTGGGAGGGCTGTCCTTTACTTTCTTAAGATTGGAGTTCTTTAATCCTTTCTGTTTATAGTGCACCAGAGGGGATCTAATATTGCCTCTGGTCCATCACAAAGGATTACAAGTGATCAGGAAGTGGATACTATTTTTTTCTTGCTAACTGCTGCTGTGTCTACCTGGAGGAAAAACAAAACCAACCAACAATAAACTGAACTATAAGGGGCTTAATTTGTCCTTTCACTGAAGGGTGCCATACATAACCTAAAGTAGCCCTGAAGAAAGCTTGGACCTATCTTTTTATCTAACGCATCCTGAAGGGGGTGCGAGGGGTGAAGTCACAAGGAGAAAGTTAATCTCCTTGGCTATTTGCCTACTCAAGGATAAATAAATTCCTTGGGGAATAAACTCAATCTACTGTAAAAGAGTAAAAAATACAAGTTTGATTTAAAAACATTGCATCAATATCAAAAAAAGACTGAACATTTCTTTTGTAAAGCTATTGGTTGTCATTACATTATCCTGTGCCCCTCATATATGAACTTAGAGCTTAACTCCGAAGAGAAAGTTGCAATGAAAGGAAAAGAAAAGCTCTAGCAGCAGAGCTTTACATTTTACATAAGACAATGAAAACACTACTGTGTCTTTCGTAACTGAAGAGTAACTTCTGAATTGAAAGGACAGCATACTGATGTCTTTTCAAACGAGCTCCTATTTAGAACAGCAGACAGGCCCTGGTGTTGGTGTTCTCAGCATGAACGGTGCTGTTCGGGTCTCTATAGCTTTGGCAGAAGTCACCACATGGAAATAAAGTAAGAATGCGAAAAATTGCAGATACAGAAGGCGATAACCATGATAAATACCTGGTCAGTAATTTAGAGACACCGTCCCAAAGAAAACAAAAGTATCAGGGAAGTATGTGGGGAGTTGGGATGTTTCAGAAAAGAGAGAATCAAAGAAAGGAAAATCATTTTTGTTTGTTTTTAAAATGCTATTATGATTGCATTATTATGTTCAGGTTGACGCTGTCTGATTAAACTCAATGCAGCTGCTGACTTGATGTAATTATATATTAGAAAATTTGGCAGATAGAAATAAGAGGAAGGAAAAAGCTGTCTGCTATCCCATAGGACATTTGATGGCAAAAATGGATTTGGATCAAGGGAGACATCAGAACCATGCAGTTCCTACTACACTGTATAATGAAAGATGATACATGAGGGTGTATTTTTGATTTAAAAGTTTTTTTGCAGGCTGGGTGCAGTGGCTCACACCTGTAATCCCAACACTCTGGGAGGCAGGTGGATTGCTTGAGCTCAAGAGATGGAGACTAGCCTGAGCAAGAGTGAGACCCATTTCTACTAAAAATAGGAAAACTAACATGGCATGTGTTGGGTGCTTGTACTCCTAGCTACTCAGGAGGCTAAGGCAGAAGGATCGCTTGAGTTCATGAGTTGGAGGTTACTGTGAGCTATGACACTACAGCACTCTAGCCTGGGCAACAAAGGGAGGCTCTGTCTAAAAAATGAAAAAAATAAAGTTTTTTTGTACATAACTCCTTTTCTCTTATAAACTGCAAATTGAATAAGGAATTAAGAAACTTAAAAAAATAGATAAGAGTAATTAAATGATTGTAAAAAAATAAAGAGGATTAAACAATAAAAATTCCTTATATAATTAATGCCAAGAGAAATGTGAAGAGAAATTTAATAATCACATTCAAAGATTTGAGTATAGGTAAAAAAGTATAACAAGTTCTTTTTTGTTTCCTATATATAAAAAAAAAAACAAGAAATGTCCTAAGGAATGAAATGACTGAAATTCCTATTCTTGTCTACTTGATGCTAAATTTCTTGCTTTCGCTATCCCTATAGGCTGCTTCACAGTTGTTGAGGTCACTTTGATTGTGACCTCACAGCTGCTTAGGCCTCCATCTGAACACACATGATTTGCCTCACTTAGAACAATCTTTGTTTCCTTATGTCTGAGAAGTTGAGGATGAGAAAATTACATTTTTAAGAGTAATAAATGCACCATGTAATCTTGCTTTTCATAACTTACAAGGTTCTTATGTGACATAAATATAGCATAACCTCTGTAAGTTGACCACCTAAGGGACTGTAACCTGGTCAACATACGGAGGAACTAGGTCAACATACATGAGGAACTAGGCCACTATACTAACACGTATATGGGGTGCATATCTTGTATGTGAAATTTAAGTCGACTTAAGGAAGCGGTCAATGTAGGGAGGTGGTCTACTACGGAGGCTCTACTGTATTATCAACTTACTTATGTGCTCCACAATTTTTTTTTTTTAAAGACAGTTTCTCTTTATCACCCTTGGAAGAGTGCTGTGGTGTCATAGCTCACAGCAAACTCCAACTCCTGGGTTTAGGCAATTCTTTTGCCTCAGTCTCCCAAGTAGCTGGGACTGTAGGTGCCTGTTGCAATGCCCAGCTATTTTTTTGTTGCACTTTGGCCAGGGCTGGGTTGAAACCCACCACCCTTGGCATATGGGGCTGGCACTCTACCCACTGAGCCACTGATGCCACCCTCACAATTTTTAAATTCGTACATTGTGCTTCTTTAAAGTAGGATGGAACCTATAGAATTATGTCTACCCAAAAGACTAAATAAGAAAGATTAGCGATAAGAATTTGGCAGGGAAAAAATACTCATTCTTTGTTCCTTTAAATAAAGGAAAATACAGTCCAGCTCCCAAATGCCATATTATAAGAATTGTGTTGAAACCAGTAACGTAGGGGAAAAAACGAAAGGTACGTGAAGCACTTAAGAAATAAGAAATAGAGAAGAAAAATGGCAGCATTCTTTTCAAATACTTAATATTAGTATCTGGGATATGCCTGGGGAAAACTCTAATAGAATTTATCTGCAAATTTAGAAATATTAGATCTATTATAAAGCCAGGTCTGCATAGATACAATTATTTCTATCGTTAGGGATAAATGAATCCCTTACCTAATGGTTTCATAAGAAAACATTTTATTCAACTCCATGCCTTAGATAATACAGATACTCTCAAGTAGAGATAATAATGGGAGCTTTAATAATACATTTTCCTTTATTTAAAATATGCAATGCATATTTTCTGTAGTAAGCCTTCAGTGCATTAGCAATAGAGTATGTGTAAATAAAAACCTATTTTAAATTATAGCAGAAATACATTTGCTTTGAGGAATATATAAAACATGCCTGCTGCCTGTTGAACATGTATTTTTTTTCTTTTTTTTTATTAAATCATAGCTGTGTACATATTAATGCAATCATGGGGTACAATGTGTTCATTTTATATACAATTTGAAATATTTTCATCAAACTGTTTAACATAGCCTTCATGACATTTTCTTAGTTATTGTATTAAGACATTTGTATCCTACATTTACATGAATTTTATAAAGGAAAACTTTCATGTCACTTAAACAATGATTTATATTGTTTATGTTAACAGGGTAAACCATGGTAAAATTGTTGCATTTGGAGCAATGTTCATATATCAATAAAATTTTATATTCATCCTTTATATTAAGATATATAGTGCAGTAACAATTTTTAACAAACACTTCTGAACTTATCATCCATGTATACATTATCATTATAGGATATTCTTCTTCTCAGCTGATGGAACTTACAAAAGAATCAGTCTTTGTCATACTCCCTAAATTTTTAATTTAAGGAGAAGAATAATTCTAAGAAACCTGGGTTACTGATTCATGATACTATCTTGTCCTCATTTAAAAGGATTCTAAACACCTTAAGGCTCACTATAGCATCATTGGAATAAGCTTATAGTTCCCAGGGTGAACATGACTTTGTAGTTCCCTGTGGTGGACTAAACTTTAGACAACGCTCTTTCTGACTCGAGGGCAGTGATTCTCAACCTTCCTAATACTGTGACCCTTTAATACAGTTCCTCATGTTGTGGTGACACCCAACCATAAAATTATTTTTGTTGCTACTTTCTAGCGGCATTAGGAAGATTGAGAACCACTGCTCTAGGGTCTGACCTCACTTTTCTTAGAGCATTTTATTTAGATAAGCAGAGAAAATATTGTATATCCGTTCTCTGCCTCCTTGAGTAAAGTAAATACTCCTAAAGTAAATACTGTACTTTAAAAATCATCTTGCCAGTTTTACAACTCAGGAATGTCTTTCTAAAAGAGTTGGTTGCCATCTTTTTGAAGGATAAACATTAAGGCAAATAAAATCCCTATTTCCTGATTTGCATGGGAGGGTAGCAGCCTAACCTGGGTGGGGGCCTTGCTCTAAGTTGTAAGGCTACCTCCTGTCATCAAGCTACAAGAAAGTTTCCTTTTTCTTTGGGTAAGATCAATTTGAAACCCCAGCTTTTCAACAACTTTCCCACCTTTTGTGGTAGCAGAGCCTCATTCATGAACTAGCCACCCACCACCATCATAGTTTTCATTTTCTGAGATTTCAGTTATCCACACACAGTCAACTACAAGCCAAAAATATTAAATGGAAAATCCCGGAAATAAAAATTTAGTAAGTTTTAAATAGTACGGCATTCTGAGTAACATGATAAAATCCTGTGCTGCTTAGTTTAATCCTGCCCGGGACATGAATCATCCTGTGTCCAGCGCACTTCCCCTGTCCAGTGTTCCCATATTGCAATGTAGCCCGTCAGTCACTCACAAATGATCTCAGTTATGAGATGGACTGTGGTGGAGTTACACTGCTTGTGTTCAAGTAACCCTTAATAACTGCCCCAAACACAAGAGTAGTAATGCTAGCATACTGTTGTTAATCTCTTACTGTGTATAATTTATAAATTAAAGTTTATCATAGACATACACATATGGAAGAAAAACTATACTCATGTACCGCCTAAAAACGATCAGTTAATGAAGGACCACATACACGATGGTGGGGCTGCCACAAGATTATAATGGAGCTGAAAAATTCCTATCATGTAGTGTAGAGTCACAGGGCAACACATTGCCTTTTCTGCATTAGATAAGCTTATACACAATACTTACCAGTATGTTATAATGCCTACAATGATAGTAACATGCTGTACATGTTTGTAGCCTGGGAGCAACCAGCTGTACCATATAGCCTATGTGTGTAGTAAGCTGTACCACTTAGGTTTGTACAAATATACGCTATGATGTTCCCAGGACCAAATCACCTAATGATGCATTTCTCAGAATGTATCCTCCTCATTAAACAAAGCATGACTACCTGTACATAAAGTGATCAATATCATCTAAGGTTCAGGCGTCCAGTGGGGGTCTTGGAACCCACCCCCATGGACAAGGAGGAGCTACTGGATTATATCCTCGGCTCTCTCCTTCTTACTGCAATAGGCTTCAATAAAATCTTCCCTATCAGTTTAATTTGGTGTAGCCTTTAACAGAGGACAGAATTTTCAATTCTTTCTCTTCATGCTTGTCTTCACATCATACTTCCTCACCCCGTTAGATGAGTTTTGAATGTTAGTCAAAGTGATTCTCACCTTCTTTTTTCTGTCATAATCTTCTGGAGTAACTATGCCAATGGCCCATGTGATGAGTATTGAGAAAAAGGAATTACAAAACAATGTGATCAGTTCCATGCTGACAGCGGACTAGCTTCTGTGGAGTTGTCACTATGTGCACATCTCTGGACAGCAGCTTTGCTCACAATCTTTGTTATCCATAATTTACCTTAAAATAGCTCAGGGTATACAATAGCTCAATGTTTTAGACTCTCCCTTTACTATTATGAAATAAAATCTATAAATGTGTGACTTAAAGAATTTTTTAAAAATTAAATTTCTGCGAGACGGAATGAAGCTTAGTAACATTTAAAAATGATAAAAGGAAAGTTATAATACAATTAAATGTGTTTTTTTTTAAAACATCACATCCAACTTAAATTAGAAGCATAATGAAATATGCAGATGTTTTCTGCCTGTTTTATATTACCGTGATTGTAACAAATACAGACTGATATAGGGGTATTGTACTGCTGATTCAAATAGTACAAGTAACATTGCTATTGTTGACCTTGTTTTCTGAAATTATAAGTGATTCTTGACAAAGAAGTGAACAAAACAGTCTATCAGACCTTGACTCACACACAAGTGTCACTTGCATTGTTGGAAAATTAAGGGTTCTCTAAAACAGTGTAGAGACAACTTTATGTTTTTATATAAAGCATAGATGAAGCCTGGGCTCAGATATATGTAAATAAGATACTTACCAAAATACCTAGGTGGGAGATCATTTGAAATTATGTGAGGCTCAGTTCAATTCTGTTTTGTAAGGGACTGTCCTATGTCCTGTAGTACCTCTAATAATTCTGGCCCTTACTCACTAAGCACCCACAATCACATGATAGTAACCACCAGAAAGTTCTAACTGGTCTTCATCCCCTGTCCAGAGATAAGATGATGGTATTTGCTAACATTGAATTCAAGGGCTTAAATTGTAAGTTACAGAATATAAGCTGTTTACAATTAAAGAGTATTTCATTAGCATTTGAAAGACTCTAATCAAAAGCCCACACTTCAGCCAGGGGTATAGCAAACCATTCAATTAATGTTATCTAAATCTACGCTATAGAATTCGTTAATTAATATGGGAATGGTAAAAATAAATTCTCATTATCTTAATGAGTGTTGTGCAAGATATGTGATAAGCTAAAAATCTATGTAGAGTTATCATTAATGAGGCCTCAAAATCTTAGGAGCTCAGCAAGCTAATACTTTGTAGGAGCACCCAAGTTTCAGTGTTCCATTAAGATATGTCCCCTTCATTTACTAAAGATTTTTGTCCCTTGATCCTGTTAAAAAGTTGGGTGATACTATCAATAAAATATTCATTGAGTTTACTTCAGTTAAACTTTTCAAGATACTAATAATAGTTGAAATGCTGAAAATGCTAACATACAAAGACTTCATTAGTTTGCATTAACATAGGCTTAACTATTTTTGTACCTCTTAAACATAGAAAAATTCAATCTGAAACTGTCATGGTACCATAACTCCTAGTCATGACATTCTAAGAGAGAGCTATTGCTCTGACCTGCCTCAAATTGTTGGTCTCTGTCAAATTGACTTGGGTAATCTGCAGTAACAGATGTGTCATTCTTGGACGCCCAGAGCTTTTACTGAGGAACCTCTAAAATATATTGATGCCTTGCACACACCCCAAGAGATTCTGATAATTATCACGGTGTTTGAGCGTTAGCATTATTTTAAATCTCTAAGTTATGTGAGTTTAATGGTCAAAGTTGGGAGCTATTCTCCTATGGCTTGATCCAAAACATTTCCTCTTACTGCAAGCCCAGGTCTTTCTCAAATTTTAATGCTTAAGTAATGCACCACCTCTTTTTGGGGGGGGAGAGATGATGATATCCAATGACAGAGTACTTTAGTTTGTTTCCCTTTTTGCTTTTAAGTTTCTGTATCATTGTCCATATACGTAGTTGTCTATATAAACTGAAATGTCTCTTCCCTGGCAGGGCAAACATAGTTATTGCCGTTTACTTGGACCTATCTCCTCCTGCTGCAAGATGTCCCCTGAAGAGTGGCTCTCAGGCATCACTTTCACTTGAGAGCTTTTCAGAAATGGGAAGTCGCATGCACCATGTTAGACCTCCTGAATCAGGCCCTGGGTTTTAGCCTGCCATTCAAGTTGTTTGTATGTACTTCAAGTTGGAGAAGCATTTCTGTAGAGCATTCCTCCACTAAGTAGCTATTAGCTGTCATTAGACGCTATTAGAAGACATCTCTGTCGTATTTCTTGGCTGAATCTTTTCCTGAAATAGCATCCCAATACCTTCCTCCCTGAAACAACAAACAAACAATAAACACGGTCCTTAATAACACATGTATACATTCATTTACTCATTTATTCATTTAAAAAATGCTCTTGCTGGTAAATATTGACCCTGCCAGGCACGATCTATGCACTGGAAGTACAGTGGGAAGCAGGATAGAAATTAGATCTACCTTTAAAGATTTTGGATTAAATTAGGGGTGGTGGGCAATGAAATAAAAAATTAAAGTATGATTATTTCTCTAAGAGGAAGAACACATGGCTCTACATATGCACACGCAGGGCAGTCATGTCCAGGTCAGTTCCAGAAGACTTCAGAGGGAAGTGACATTTAAAGTGAGTCATGCAAGCTGTGTAAATGAAAGTAAATGACACTGAGTGAGGGTTGTGTGAAAGGACGATGCTAGGAATAAAAACCAAAGTGAGGTGCTAGAGGATCTGGAAGGCATAAGCATGTTGTTTTATACATTTATCCTCTCCTTATTCTTTTTAAGTCACAGTTTTTTATGTTCCACGAATTCCTTTAACTCCCTTCAATCTGCTTTCTGATACCAGCACTCTAGTTGAAGTTGAATGTTGTCAGTGCCCTCCAAATTTCACAATCTAATGGTATTTTCTCCCATCCTCATTCCCTGGGTGTGATCTCTGTAGCAGGGTGCCTGGTTGTGCAAAAGTAGCTATACACATCTTCTAGCTCTGAGGCTCACTTTTTATCAGATTGTTATTCAAAGATGAACTAAAGTAATTTCTTCTTATTATAATTATATATTGTTTTAGCTGCATATTATTATTTTTATGTAAGTATAGTTATATTACTAAAAGGGCAAACTGTGCCTATAACTTAGGGAAAGGATTACTTAAATTTTTTGCCCCACCTTATATTTGTTGGCATGTAATTGATCACTGGGCCATAAGTGGATAAATTCTGTTTTAAAATTATCATTATAAAATGGGTAAATGATCAAATCTGATCAAATGACTAAGACAGAAAGCAGTAACTTTCTCTTTTGTCTTTTCTTATTTCAGCACTGTATGGCAAAGGAACCACTTATAAACAATTTTTATTTCAGTTATTTTCCTAAGTACAGCTCCAGTGCTACATAAATTTCTTATTTCTCATTTCCATAATTTATTAACATTGACAATCAGGATTGCCCTACTGTAACCTTTCTTGTTTGAGCCACGTACGACATATTTACCCCTCCTCCTTCTCCCATATTTGAGAGCTATGTCAGTTTTTTAAACAATTGGTTACAAATGCTTACACTTTTATTTCTTTTCCCATCACCTACTCAGTATGCTTCTTGCTGTTGTTTTGTGTATCTTCCTTTGAGGTTTTAGAGACCAGCGAGCTCGCTCCCCCTTTCTTTCCATTCTCCGCTTTGCCACTATGAAAACTATAACAGACTAGTAACTTTTGTACTCTTTCCTATAAGAGAATTACAATATCCAATATTTGCATTCATCCTAAGATTTGAGAAATCTTTTAGCCATATCGCTAACACTAATCTACATACTTATGGATCTGCTGTCTGTTTCTCTCTGGGAAACCCAGGATCTATTCTATGCTCTGAGATCCCACTACCAGTCTTGCCTTAAGGCCACATCAGCTAAATGGAATCCAGTTCAGTTTGCCCATTCTGCCGAAAAACATAGAGCCGTGGAAAGGAGCAAGCTGGCCTTGATTATGATTTTTCCCAGTTCTGGTGACATTTGTACTGGTTAAGTAGAATTTTTACATTCAAATGTTCAATGTTTTTGTTTTTTGTTTTCCGTGATGTTTGATGTTTTCACGGGCTAGTAATGCAGTCTTTATTCCACTTCCATACAATTTGGGAGATATTGTTGAGAGTTCTTAGCATTTAATTAAATCAAACTCTCAATCTCTTTCTTGAACACAGATTCTGAAGTGATAGTTTTGGCATTGATAGCCCAGAAATATTGTATCAGAATCTTTCCTTCTTTTCTTACTTACTGATTTTCATATTTTTTGGTGCGAAGTTTTAGTTTTTTCCTTAATCTGTTTCTGTGTATATTTTGGCTGATATATCATTATATTTTTTAAAAATACATAATTTGATATTAAGGTGTGAAGAAAGCACTTTCTAGCTACACAACACCATCACTCAAAGAAATACCACGGCCTATGTAGGTACCGGCACCAGTGAAGTCACCAGAGCAATATCAGTTAAGGTTTGCTTGAAGGGGCAACAGTCTCTATTAGCCACACAAAATGGCCCCTAAAACTGAAGCACTCAGAGTATTGACCTTGACTTCTAATTTTTACTTTGCTTGGCCAGCTGGACTGTCATCTTTGCATATCACCTCAGAGGTCTTTTAGCGTTTGAGATGGAGGAAGAGTTCTAAAGTAAATTGCTTGTCCTGCTGATTTTGACTGGAACATTTAATTTGAGTGTTAAATTAAATAGGACATTGCATTGCCCCACTGGTGATACAGTGATATTGACTGCATCTATAACATTTGTTGTAGTGGACCACAAACCTCTTGCAAAGTTTTTCTACCTTAGCTTTTGATAGATAGCACTGTATTTCCTACCTCCCTCACTTTTTGTTTTGTTTTTTAATCGTTGCTTTTTATTTGTTTATTTTTAAGACAAGATCTCTTTCTGTCACCCGGGATGCAGAATCTCACTGCGACTTCCAACTCCTTGAATCAAACGATCCTCCTGCTTCAGCCTTCGCAGTACCTGTGACTGAGGTGTGTGCCACCCTGCCTGGCTAATTTTTCTATCTTTTGTAGAGATGGGGTATTGCTCTTGCTCAGGGTGGTCTCAAATTCCTGAACTTAAGCAATCCTCCTGCCTTGCCCTCCCAATGTGCAGGGGTTATAGGCATGAAGCACTGTCTCCAGCCTTTTCTCTTCATCTAAATGCAATATCCCCCAATAATTAAGCCCCATCTCTCTTGATTTTTTTGTTGTATGCTTTATGTTTAGTACTTTATCCCACCCAAGGTTTATGCTATTTTAAGCATTATGTTAATGAATGCTTTGTGACAGAACCAGCTGATATTTGTATTCCTCTACCTTATTTCTGTTCAATGATTTCAATGACAACTCTTTTGAATACCCTGATTCTGGTTCAATGCAAATAAAACCATGGGGCAACTATAATTTCTCCGTCATCCTTGGCTTATATCAAAGTAGGTAGATATTTGATTTCTCCTTTGTTAAATGCTTCACATTCAGTTAGTTGTTAGGTCTGTTTATTTTAGTAATGATGTTTTTTATCCATTCCCGCATTTGTATTCTCTTAACAATGTAGATCAAGCTATATAATGTTTTGTTTTTGCTACGGTATGCCTTCCTCAAACTCATTCTCTTCTAGTTATCCTCCACTTAGCTCCCACTGATAAGAATATGTGGTGTTAATCTTTCCACTCCAGAAGTGCTTTACTTAGGATAATGTTCCCCAGTTTAACCTAAGATGTTGCAAAAAACATTATTTCCTTCTTTTTATGGCTAAGTAGTACTCCATGGTATGTATGTATATATACTGGGGTGTCAGATACTTTAAGAGATCTTCTGGAAGTTTAATTTGATCATTCCCCTAACGTGTAAAAATTTCAGATAAAATGCATGGGTTTGGTACATCTCAGAACACTTGATGAATAATGCTATCTTCAATTCAACTTTAAAAAGTAATACACAGATAACACCCTTACAAGTGTATACTTTTGGGGGGTGTCCTACCCCATATTTTATCTCTTCAGCTATTTATGGGTATGTATGTTAGTTCTACATCTTTGCAATTGTGAATTGTGCCATGTGAAACATTTGGGTGAAGGTGTCTTTTGATATGACTTCCTTTCCTTTGGGTAGATACCATTTTTTTTTTTCCTTTTTAATATGGTAATTCTGACAGGGCTACAATAGTATCTCATTGTGGTTTTAATTTGCACTTCCCTGATAATTAGTGATGCTGAACATTTTTTGCATATGTTTGTTGGCCATTTGTCTATCTTGTTTTGAGAAGAGTCTATTCATGACTTTCGTCCACTTTTCGATAAGATCATTTTTTTTTTCCTTGCTAATAACAACTAGTAGATAACAGTTATAGGCCCATCTAAGAGAAAAACACAGTTAAATTCAAGAAGCAGGGAAGGGGTGGCGGGAAGGGTTTCAGAAATTCCTACCCTAACAGGTATGATGTGGGGGTATTTGGCACACTTTCTGGGTAAAGAACTTAGCGTGTCTCTGATTTTATCTGACCAATGCAAGCATTGTAACCCAACCATAAGTACCTGCATATTAATATGAAGAAATGAAAGGAGAAAGAGAAGAAGATGGAGGGGGCTGGGAGAGATCCCCAACCAAACACACGCGCAAAGACCCCACTGCTACGCTGCTGTGTCTCCACCACCCTCGCTCGGTTGGGCACGGCTGTCCATACGCGCAGGTCTGAAGCACACACGAGCTGGGGTTGGGGCCTGCGCTCAGGATGAACCCCGTCTGCTGCAGGCTGTGCGCGTGTGCAGACCGGCTGCTCAAAGTCCTGAGCTGCTGGGGGCGGGGGGCAGGGCTGTACCCTGGGGTGGAGTGGCCTGCAGGGCAGCGGGCCAGGTTGGCCACCTTGTGTGTGCTAGAATAAGCCCCTGGGGCCGGGGGCAAAGGCAGTGCCGGGTGTGTGGGCCGGGGCAGATGCAGAAATCCTTGCACTGGGCACCCTCTTGGGACAAAGGCAGCGGGCAGTTGTGCCTTCATTTGAGCTTTGCACTGCTTGGCGCCTTCCAGCCTGTGGTAGCAGTGATCCTGCCGCCCACGCACTGCTTGTGGGTTTCAAGGGTTAAGGTCAGTGTTCTTACACTGCAGCTTACTGCGCCCCCAAGACCCCCAGGGGCGGAGGTAGAGGCATATGCCATTTGTCCAAGGATTTGTGCAAGCGTCCAGATCCCCTGCTCGCTTGCCTGGCACAGACAAGGAGGGGGCAGCAGTTACAGACCCGAGCCCTGGAGTGGAGTTAGTGCTCTGGGGCTGGGATGGCACGATGGCACCGGTCACAGCCCCCGGGGCTCGCCAGCCGGCTGTGCCTTCTCCCCGCAGGGTCCAGCCCCAGTCAGGTCTCTCCACAGTCCGGAGGCCGGAGGCTGCGGACCGGCCCTCCCGCTGCTCTGGTTGCAGCACCCTGGGGGTTTCTTGTCACATGTACTTTTACTCTGTCTCTCCCCCTGTGTGGCACCTTCCCCAGGAACCTCCCGTCCTGCTGAGCGAGTCAGCACACTCCTCTCTTCTTCATGCTGCTCCTGCCTCCTCTCTGCTGGTTTCTAGGCTCTCCTGTGGTTGTCAATCCGAAGATGGAAGCCACCTCTCCATCTGCGTCCTCCCCACAAGAGCAGAATTTGAAGGGCAGGTTTCAGTGGACTGGGCTCCCATTCGCCCCTGCTCCAATGTTTATTGCTCCTTTCCTTCTGTTTACTTTAGATTTCGTTTTCTGTTTTTCTTCAAGTTTTAGTAGGTGGGAACTTACATTGTTGATTTTTATATGTAACTTTTTAAAAAATATATGTATTCGATGCTATACATTTCCTCCTAAGCATTAACTCTGCCGCATCCTACAATTTTGATAAGTTGCATTTTTGCTTTTATAAGTTCAAAATATTTTTAGAACACATATTAGCTGAGTCAATTGAGTCTCCATCCAGACACATTCCTTGCAAGGATGGGTCCATTTTCTCTCTGTATTTACCTGACAATATTGGCCTGTATCCTCTCACCTTTTTATCACCTCACTGAGGATCTAATTACTATTTCTAGTCTACATGTTCTCCTAACTCATGTTCATGAAGAAAAACAAAATATAGAGAAACAGAGCCAAGCTATACCAAGAGAGGGTGAGGAGTTAGTGGATGAAAAAGTTATTAAAGGGAAATAAAGAAGACTGATTTGCTAGCTTCACAAACTAAATCCTATTGATAACTTCTTGCTTTCTTAAGAAGAATAGATGCTGTCAATTGGAGAGAACTTTCAGAGCAACATGATGGATGTGCCATTAGGTAGCAGATGAGAAATAACTCTTTGTAAAGGGAGGCAGGAAAATCAAAGGCCTTCTAAAGGAATCCAGGACAAAACAGACACAAAAAGTAAAGCTATGTACTAGGTAAGCAAAGGTGGAATAAGCTAGGGGCCTTGCTGGTACATGGCTACAAAGCAAATTTGGAGAATAGAAATGCATTTAAAGATTTTGGAGCATGATGTGGACTTATGTAATATTCTATTTCAAGCTCAAAATTATCAATAAATTGCGGTTTATTAATGCTTTTGTGTAATAAGATTCAAGATAGGGGACATGTCATTGGTGCTGACATCTGAGTTACTCATTTGTGCTATAAAGTTCTTTTAAAAGATAGTCTCATTTTGATCAATCCGTATTTATTATAGTCTGTAGATGTGGAGTTCTGTGTCCTGCACTGTTGGACTAAGTGATTTGTATAAATCACCTACATTTAATATGATTCATGCACATTTGGATTACAGTTTATTGTTTCATTGTCTTAAGACATTCTTTGAAATTTTCCCATCTTAAATGTATTTTCCAAGCAAGGCTAAACAAAGATCTAACAATAAATTTAAGATTCGTGAAAGGCTTTATCTTTTCATACGAAGCTCTGACAATGAAGTTTGTGAGCTTGCCACTGTGTGCTTACATTGGCAATACTGTATGAACAATAGGGTAAGGTTTCCTAACGTTTGCAAGTCCTTATCTCACAGCTGTATTCCTGTCCACATGTGGTAGTGTCTTGCTGAATGCATTCATTATTGTGTGTTTTTGTGTGCCATCGTGAAAATGGCAGAACTTGAATTAGAGCAACAAACAAACATTAGTAGATGTTTTGTTACACTTGGCAAGAGTAGAAGTAAAATCAGGGACATATCAGTTCAAGTTTATGGGCATAATGCCATGATGAAAATGGCAGTGTGCAAATAGATTAAATATTTTTCTAAGAGAAGAGAAAAGTCACTATGAAGAAAGCTCAGGGTAGCCAGTAACAAGCAGAAATTGACAAAAACACTGCAAAAATTCATATATTGTGCATCAAAATTATTGTTTACTGTGAGAAACATAGCACACCAAGTAAACATCAATAGAAAAATCTTAACTGAAAATTTTGGCATGAGAAAGGTATGTGTAAAAATAGTCCTGAGGAAGCTCACTGATGGACTCTGTCAGTATGAGGGTTTTTTAGCCAGTAAACCTATAAGTGTGTTAGAACATCCTGCCTACCATATGATCTAGCCCCCAATGACTTTTTTCTTTACACAAATATAAAGGAAATATGGAAAAGAAGACATTCAGGACATCAAGAGCAATATAACAACAGCTCTGATGGCCATTCCAGAAAAAAGAGTTTCAAAATTGCTTTGAAGGGTACACTGGGTACTGGCATTGGTGTATAACTTCCTCAGAAAGTATTTTCAAAGTAATGATCGAGATATTCAACAATGAGGTAGGTAGCACTTTTTCTAGGATGAGTTTGTAAACTTCATTGTCAGACCTTATATGCGCTGCAAAAGATATTTATTATGGTTTTAAAAATATTTGGATGTGTGCATCCTTAGCTTACAAGATCTAAACTGCTGCTGAAAAGCAACCAATAATTTTTCCTGAAATAAGATAGTTTTACATGAGAAATATTGGGCATACCTACATTATATTCTTCATTTTCCACTCCATTTGTCTATTAACATCAGCCTTCCAATTAGAATCTTCCATTTCTGAGGTACTTAATGTTGTGGAGGCAGACACTATGGCTAGGTTTCCCAAGACACTTCTCTTCCTTCATCGTTCTGGCTAGGAAGCTAAATTATTTCACTTTGCCATTTCCAACACAGCTATGGATGGCTAAGGACATAATTTTGACCAACACTATATAGGTACAATTTCTTTCTTTCTTTTTTTTTTGTAGAGACAGAGTCTCACTTTGTCACCCTCAGTAGTACTCACAGCAACCTCCAGCTCCTGGGCTTAGGCGATTCTCTTGCCTCAGCTTCCCGAGTAGCTGGGACTATGGTGCCCGCCACAATGCCCAGTTATTTTTTGATGCAGTTTGGCCAGGGCTGGGTTTGAACCCGCCACCTTCAGTATGTGGGGCTGGTGCCCTACTCGCTGAGCCACAGGTGCTGCCCAAGTTACAATTTCTAAGAAAGTATTTTCTTCCCAAATAAAAAGACAAAGTCCCATGAGAATAATATCTCTTATAATCCCCTTACCACTTTTTGCTTACAATGTATATATTATATCTAGAGGGCATCAGTCCTCTGGTGTCCTTAATGTTCTGTTGACAGAAGGCTCAGAAATGAAGGATCAATAGCCAAGTCTAAACAAGAATCATTTATCTGTGAAATTGTCTAATCTGGAGTCCCATTGTAATATGCAATATTTACTGATTAAATTAGAAACTTTGGCATCTCCATCTTTTTTTTTTTTTATGGTTGAATAGCTGGAGATGCCACATTTGGCAGATGACACTCCAGAAATTATCATAATCCTAATATCAAAGAAGGAACTATACCGCCATTCTACTTTAAAACATATTTATTTTTAGCCTTAGAATAATTTTCCTTTAAGTTCAACCCCTTCAGGATCTTCTGAAGTTAGAAATTCTTTGTCATATTTTTAGACATAGATTAAAAGGCCAGCTGTAAACTAGACCACACTGAAATGGGGGAACTATACAAATACTTAGATCTCCCCGGGGTCATTGACTAACTTAAGGGCCATTGATTGGCCATCCATCTAGGGCAGCCTAGACAAGAAATGAAAATTTTCATTCTTAAAGTTTTAAAATTATCATCATCAACAACAACAAAAACAATTGCAATGAGAATGAAAGTTCAGAGGAAGACAAAAGGTGGAAAGTCAGGACTATGAAGGCTCATACCAAGTGATAGATTCTAGAAAGCTGAAATTTGTTTTTAGAAAGTGCTATTTGGCATAGAAAAATAAACAGTAGAGGTTGAGAAATATTGTCATAGATTGAACCCAAGAAGGACTAAAAAATTCGGCTGAGCCTCATCAATGATGAAACATGGAGTGAAAAGTTTAGGGTCAGCCTTTCCATAGATTACAGATTAATCTAGGTTCCTGGCGTTCTCAATCTGCGTTATTCAGCTTTGATTGTTCGGTCTTTTATGGATTTGCCTGCCCACTTGTGTCAATTAAGATTCTCTGGTTACAAATGTAATTTTTAAAACTATAAATTTATTGTTTCATCTTGGACCAATTATGAATTCCAATCCATTGATGAGTTGGGCCACCAGACATGGGAAAAATTTCGTGAACCTTCCCTTAATACACTGCTGTTAATGAGATTCAGATCCATGAACTCGGTCTATCATTTAGTTTAAAATTCCCAATTGATAGTGGAAAAGCATTTCATTAGCCCAGCTTTTTTTCAGGTATCTTATTGATAGAGTCTTAGGAATCAGAGTCATACAACATAGTGATTGTAGGAGTGACTACAGCGTTAACCGTCAGGTGCTTTCGGAGAGGAGGATCTAGAAAGAAAATCTGTGTACATCACAATGTTTATTCTCAATAATTCTAAATTACTTAAGGCAATTTGATATGTTTTTGTCTCTTTCATAAAAGAGTTGAATACTCTAGACACGAAATGTGAGGCATTTAAATTGGTGGTAAATATACCTCTTTATATGATTCAAGGAATTAAAAAACCCAGAGCTTCTCCAATCTATAGTCTCAACTGCCCAATCCATTGTTTGCACATTTTCAACTTGAAGATTCCTGGAGTTCTGGATCATATTATGAGTATCTGAATGTCTAGTTCCAAGTGAGGTAATTGAATATTAGGCTAAAATATCTCGATAATTTTGCAGCAAACCACGTTTGTTTAGGGTTAATTTCATTTATTGCAAAGAATTTACCATAACCTTGCAGAAATCACAGCCTTTTTCTTGGAATGGCAAATGAGAGAATTATCAACTAGTTTTCTTATCGCTCCAATCATCTTTTATTTCATAACTCTTAATTCCCTGGAATTTTAAATTCTTTAAAAATCCCTATTCTAATTAGTGCTCTTAACACCTGTATTCTTGAAAATCCTCGTAGGCTTGTTCTTGAATACTTAATAGAATGATCTGCTCTAAGTCTGCAGGTACTAAGAGTCTTGGATGTTTTCTGACATACAAACACAGACACTTCATTGCCTAATAGGGAGGGGATCTTACGTGATCTGAAAATAAAATATGAAACCTACCAGAATGATTAAAGGAGTTTCCTTTATATATTTGCAGAACATGAGATTAAGTAGTGGACATTTTTGCCTATGATAATGTTAGTAATACTTCATATTTTAGCTCATTAAGATGCCCCTAATGCTTCAAACTATTAACCTTTTATGAGAAGAATGTAAGCAGAAAGTGAAATTTTATAAACTCTAGAAAAGAAATACAAAGGTCAAACATATGTGTAAAAGAAAAATTCATTTTGCTTTTAATATGTCTTATACTTTAAAATATGAAACATTTATTTGGTTAGTAATAAAAACCCAGAAAAAATATCATCCAAAGTTTGGAAATCTAGGAATGACTGTGTAAATACAAAGCTATTCCAGAAAAGAGATCTAAACCTGTGGTTGCATTAACCCGATTCAATCTTTTTGGCTTGTTTTTATTGAAGGGGAACTCAGCTTGTTATTGGTAAGATAATAACACAGTTCGCATGGAGATTGGTGTGACATTGTCTGGAATACAGATGTGTTCGCTAACTTTTCATTAATATAGAAAAGAAAGTGAAGTGTAGCATATATTCTGTTTTGAGGAATTTTACTTTTGAAAACTAATTAAATGTAAGAATAATGATTGGGGAAACTGAAAGAAAAGTTCAAAAAATAATCCCTCATTCACTGGTAAACAGGTTTATAGAAAAACCATAAACAGTTCTTCATAATATGAAATTAAGACAATAATTCACTGTAAATGCTTGGTATATCTTGGAAGCTGCTACATTTCTACTATACCTTGATATATGTATTAATATGTGAGATTATATAATTAATATTGTAAATCATAGCTGTTTTAGTTAATTCAAAGTAATAGTAGGAATCGTAAATTGACCAAATCCTAGTATTACTTTGAAATTGAATAAGCCAGCTAGAATTTAATATTCTTTGTTTAAATAGACATTCGTGAATAGATGACAATTTTTACATCTTAAAGCGACTAATCACTCAAGTGATGTGACATATGAGAAGTTGAAAATTGGCTCCCAAAGAGCCTTCCAAGTTTCTCACAATTTGGGGGGTGCTTACAATTATAATTTGGTTGGTGTAAGTATTGGAGACGGAATAGTTGAGGAAGGGAGTAAATAAAAAAAATTTGAACACTCTTCTATGCATTTAAATAGTTGTTGACTTGCTACATTAGCTGTGAAGCATATTTACACAGTAGGACTCGTTTGGCAATACGCTGGCATAACTGACTTTCAGATTAGTTCACTCATCCCCAATTTGATTTAGAGAGACCATGATGTCCTGCAAGATGGTGACAGTATAAACAGAGAAGTAGTAACTGAGAGGAGAGGGAGAGGATCCCGAACACACCTCAACAATTCCTCTCAAATACCTGAGAACCATGCACTTTAATGACTGAGTAAGGTAATGAGTAATCAATGAGAATTTCCTAGTTAGGTTTTCCCAGCTTTACTTCTAAGAAATCTAATGTGCTCATTATTCCAGAGTAGGGTTTAATAGTCAAATAAATTAGAAAAAGAATTTAAAAAATAAATTAGATAAAGAAAGCTGAACACGTTAAAAAACTTAAGGACTTCATATAATTTAATAATGTAATACCTAGTAGTCTCATAATGGGGATTTATATGTATTTCAAACTAAGTTAATCAATGAAATTCTTTCCCTAGAACATCTCCCTTGGCTGATATTTTATGTATCACAGTTTGGGACAAACAAACCTTGTTAATAATAAATCTATTATAAATAATGCAGCCCTGATTCCAGATATTTGGAAACATAAGCATTCCCCAGGATAAAGGCAAACCTAACCTTATATAAAATTTTATTTTTGAAGGTATTATTACAAAAGAGAAGGAGACTTTTTATATACTTTATTTTTCTTACTTACTTATTTACAAAATAAGAATTTATAGACCTTTAGGCTTGGCACCCGTAACACAGTGGTTACAGCACCAGCCACGTATACCGAAGAAGGTGGGTTTGAACCTGGCCTGGGCCAGATAAACAACGATGACAACTGTAACAAAAAATGGCTGGTGTTGTGGCTGGTGTCTGTAGTCCCAGCTAGCTGGGAGGCTGAGGCAAGAGAATTGCTTAAGCTCCTATTGTTTGAGATTGCTGTGAGCTGTGATGTTATAGCACTCTACTGAGGGGGACATAGTGAGACTCTGTCTCAAAAAAATTAAAAAAAAAGAATTTATAGACCTTTAATTTACTAATATTTCCAAAGCCTTGATTGTAAATAATTTGTAGTATAGGATTATTAATTTCTGGCTCAGTGCCTATAGCTCAATGGTTAGAGCACCAGCCACATACTCTAGAGCTGGTGGGTTGGAACCTGGCCTGGACTTACTAAACAAAAAAAGCCAAAACAAAACAACAAAAAAATCCAGGCATTGTGGCAGGCGCCTGTAATCCCAGCTACTTGGGAGTCTGAGGCAAGAGAATAATAGCCCAAGAGTTTGAGGTTTCTGTGAGCTATGATGCTACGACTCTCTACCAAGGGCAACATAATGAGACACTGTTTCAAAAAAAAAAAAGATTATTTATTTCTATTTGAAGTGACTAAAATGAAAATCTCTTTATTAAGATTATAAACTGCAATTGTCTCAAGTATTAGATATTTATTGTTGTAAAAAATAATACAGAAGATACCTTATACCATTTTTTCTGATTTGTTTCTAAGAAATCAGTTGTTACTGAGAGAAAATAATTGTGTGCTTTTTTGTTTGTTTGTTTTACATACTTGGTACAATTGAACAAAGCCCACTAACTGAACTGTACTACTAATGTTACTAATGTTATTTTTGGTATTGACTTTAGGTGATTATAAAACAGTTTAGAGAATATTCACACTACTTTTTCATTTGCATGACTCATTTTATTCAAGTTAATTATCTATATAAAATGAAAATAAAGTTATACAAATACTATTGTTAGAAATTTTATCTTCACTTACTTATCCATAGTATTGCACTTTAAAAATTAATAAAACCCAGCAAATCAAGAAAAATTAAAGGGCATGTAGATTGGAAAGGAAAAAATACAATCACCTTTATATGTAGGTGACATAATTTTCTATGCAAATAATCCTTAAAAAGCTATGCAAATAGGACATTACAGAAAACAAACTTTCTAAATTAAGCGAATGAAGCCAGGTTGTAGGATGCTAGATCAACATAAAATCTTAATTCATTTCTATGTACTAATAATGAACATGTGTGCAACGTTTACCATTGTTCCAATGAAAATGAAATAATTAGATACAAATGCAATTATTGTACTGAAAATTAAAAAAATAAAATGACAAAAAGATTGCATTCATGGGTTGGAAAACTCAACATAGTAAAGGGGCCATTTCTCTTAAAATTGGTCTATAAGTTCAATACATTTCTTATTGAAATATTAGCAAGTATTATTTAAACATAGACATAGATCAGATTGTTCTAAAATTTCATGAGATATAGAGGATCCGGAATAGCTGAAATCAAATTTTGAAAAAGGACTGTAAAGTGAGAGGAATTTTTCTGACTGAAACTATTACTATTACTCAGAAAAAAAAAAATTACCTCTGGCACCTCAAGGAAGTTTATGCTGAGTGAAAAGAGTCAATCTCAAAAAGCAACATGCTGTAGGAGTCCATTTGATAGTACTCTTGAAATGTCAATATCATAGAAATGGAGAATAAATTAGTGCTCAATAAGGGTCAGGTTCAGGGAAGAAGGAGGCCTGGGCTGTACTAATGTAGCCTGAGGGACCCTCGTGATGGAACTATTCTGGGTCTTAACTGTGATCACGATGGACCCAAGGTAGACTTGTGAAGATTTCATAGAACAAAACAGATATGTGCACACAAATTGGTGCATATAAACTGGTGCACTATGAATAAAACTGATGGATTTTACCAGTACAAATTTCCTGGTCGTGATAAGCACTACAGTTATGCAAGATGTGGCCGTTAGGGAATGCTGTGCCCTGAGCATGAGATCTCCGCTGTGTTATTTCTTACAACTGCATGTAAACTTATTATTTACAGGTTTAAATAAATAAATCTCTGAAAATATAGTGTTTTTAAACAGTAATAAATCATGGTTAATGAAATGCATTTTGTAAAAGATGAGGTCCAGTATGGATTTTTTTTAATTTTAATATTTTAGTTGAAGGGTGCTCTAAGACAAGAGCATATTAGGAAAATATTTTGAAATGGGAAAATTTTGTTATGCACTGTTAAACTCCATCAATTTCTAGAATGGACTATAAGTTACCTTCATTCATTTTTAGAATTAGATTACATTCAAAGGTTACTTTACTATAGTTTTGTGAGTCTTGCTCTAGTATCGCTAATAAACCTGCCCAAATTTAGTATTTTACATATCCATTTACTTTCTTTAGAGGGGGTAATCCATACAGGCCGTTTATTATATTTGACGATTATACTAGATTTAATATTTTATCTTATTAAAGTTTAGGATTATACAGGTCCTCTGATATATATGCTTAGATAACAATGGGTTTCGTGACAGTTAAATGTATTACATTGATGTGCTCATTTAATTTATGTGTTTTCACTCTTTAGCAAAACTTAAATCAGTGTAAAAGAATGCCCGCATTATTTTATTTGAAAACTTTTACATCTTCAAATATCTGTTACAATGGAAAGTTATTTAAGTTTGCAAAGTTAAAATTTTTCCAGTTGCAAAATTATATAGAAATAATTATATAGAGTAAATATGGCTCGGCACCTGTGGCTCAAAGGGCTAAGGTGCCAGCCATGTACACCTGAGCTGGCGGGTTCGAATCCAGCCTGGGCCTGCCAAACAATGATGGCTGCAGCCAAAACATGGCCAGGTGTTGTGGCGGGCACCTGTAGTCCCAGCTACTTGGGAGGCAGAGGCAGGAGACCCGCTTGAGCCCAGGAATTGGAGGTTGCTGTGAGCTGTGATGCCACAGCACTCTACCCAGGTGATAGCTTGAGGCTCTGTCTCAAAAAAAAAAAAAAGTATTAAAAAAGAAAGAAAGAAAGAAAGTATATAGAATAAATAAAAATCACTCTCAGGCATTCATTGTTAAAAAGACTGTTAAGATTCTAAAGACTACCTTAATATATTTTATAATATATGCATGTGTGTATATATAAATACATGTATACATGCATTTTAAATAAATAAATAAATAAATGTATACATGCATTTTTTATCTTTTTTTATTTTATTTTTTGCAGTTTTGGGCCAAGGCTGGGATTGAACCCACTACTTCTGGCACATGGGGCCGGCAGCTTACTCCTTTGAGCCACAGGTGCTGCCCAATACATGCATTTTTTAAAACATATTTACTCTTCCTATATATAGTGGGTATATGATTTAATCTATATTTATATAAAAATAGAGACTGAGTATATAGAAGTTATACTATGAAAATTTTAGTCTGTGTTTAAAATTAATAATATATTATTGTTAATACTATAATATTGATAATATACTAATTAATATTCATATACTGTAGAATTGCTGTAAGTTGACCATCCAAGGGTCTACCACAAACTGGTCAACATGTGGACATGGTCCACAAAAGGAATTAGGCCTGTTGCACGGATATGTGCATGTCATTCATGCCTACTGTATGAAAAATTAAGTCAATTTAAGTAGGTCAACTATGGAAGTTCTACTCTATTAACATTTTCGAGTATAAGTAGACCTTCGTAAAACGATTTTTAAAATGTGCAATTAATATGTATCAACAGCATATATATAACCAAAATTATTACAAATATACTTGGTGTCAAAATTTTTGGTACTTTGAAATTATTCTAAGGAACACCATTGCTCATCTATTTTATTCATGGCATAGAATTTTTAATAAAAATAATTACTGAAAAATTGTTTTGAATGTTGATTTCTTAATGCTTTACAAATGCCCTACAATGAAAACCTTTCAAAATATTTATATTGGAGAATTGATAACTTTGATTAGAAATACATTAAAATCACTTTTCTTTCCGCCAAATATCTTGCCCAGGCCACGGCTAACTCCTCAAATAGTGAATGAATGAATGAATGAATGAAGACACCCCTCTACCTCATGGTGTTCTATAACTGCAAGGTGCTAGCCTTTATCTTTATGCTTCACTTTTCTAACAAACTTTTGCCAGCATACTGGTCCATCTCTTAAACACCTTTACCATCAGCTATTTAGTTTCTTTGCTACCAGTGTTTGTCAACCCCGCATGTATAGAGTTTTTGTAATTTTATCATTTCTACTACTAGTTTGGAACCCCAAATGCCTTTGAAAGACATCAAATTAAAAACCTGCATATGGATATGTCTGGCCACCAAATACCCTCCTGAAGTTTCAGTATTTTTCCAACCTTCAGAGTATTTTCACATACAAAAAGACTACATAGAAAAGAAAATTTCACATCGTAATCAATTTTTTTTTAGTACATAGCAAGGTAAATTACTGCAGAAAATGTGAGTGACACATTTACATTGCTAAAATGTGACAAAGTAACAGTTGCACATGTAAATGTGAAAAGATTTTCTTTCAAGAGCTGAAAAAGGAAATAATTGTATCCTCATTAGTTCCCTTTTTTCCTGTTTTTACTCATTTCAACTAGAAGAGGATAGAGTAATAGCCTCCTGTTTTCCTTCCTCTCCATTTATTCCACCCTGCACAAGACTGTGAGGTTGTTCTTTCTAAAATAGAATGCTGGAAATTTCACCCACCTGCTAAAAACAAAACAGAATTACCCAATAACTCCTCACTGCCTGCAATTCAAACTTGTCAGCCTGGATTCAAAGTGCTCAGTAATCTGGCCTCCTCCACCTGCTTTTCCAGATTCATTTCTTATTACTCTTCATGGATGCTTCACTCCAGCCAATCCGGACACCTTGAAATTCCCCTAACACATTTTGCATGGTTCTGCTCTATGCCTCTCATTATTTTGTTACATTTTCCCTTTTTTTATTACTTGATTTCCACTATTCCTTAAACTTCTATCTCATTCATAAAGTTTTCCATCAGTAAAACTATCAGTTATGATTACTTATTGCTTTCTTGAATCTCCTTACAGTTTAGAATATTCTGCTTTTAAGAAACAACACCTTCCAATAATTAAAAGATTAATATTGGCTTGGTGCCTGTGGCTCAGCGGGCTAAGGCGCCAGTCACGTACACCTGAGCTGGGGGGTTCGAATCCAGCCCGGGCCCACCAAACAACAATGATGGCTGCAGCCAAAAAATGGCCGGGCGTTGTGGCGGGCGCCTGTAGTCCCAGCTACTTGGGAGGCAGAGGCAGGAGACTCGCTTGAGCCCTGGAATTGGAAGTTGCTGTGAGCTGTGATGCCACAGCACTCTACTCAGGGTGACAGCTTGAGGCTCTGTCTCAAAAAGAAAAAAAAGTAATATTGTACTAGGAATATGAGGTATTTTATTCCTATTTCTATCCAGGAAACCATACCACTACAAGCACCTTGAAGTCAGGACTTTTTCTTTACTTTGTTTTGCTCTCTGCTCCTGCCATTTCCAGCCCCCTTATAATTACCATATTATTTTGCATAAAGTTTATGTATTTAGGGTGCTTGAGGAACTGAACAAGCCACCAGAAATATGTTAACAGAGAATTTCAGATTGCCTAGATATTAAAGCTAATATTTTATTTCTCATTATACTAATTTGCTAAATTCAAGATGTTCTGTGCATTTTAAAGTTTAATAGGTGACATGTCTCTGAAGAGGGCACTGTGGCCTGGGGTTCACATTGGTGTTAACCTAAAGATGCCAGATTGCATTTTCCTGCTGAGCCAGCTGAGACTTTAAGGTTGGATTTTTAAGCTGAGCCAAACAGGTAGGATAAATGATTGCCAACTCTCTGGTACAGCAGAGATTTAGGCCAGATGAAAACTGCTTTAAAAGTCAGACCAGTTTTAGGTCAAGATGAGCTTTCCTGAATGTCTGCTTTGGACACATTACATTATTATCATCATTACTACTAGAGCCAAAAGTCACAGAAATAAAAATAATGGATTACATCATTAAAAATATTAATGTGACAGACAAAATGTTTATCCTGGAATAGAAGTAACAGAATATAATAATACAATGATCTGAAGTCTGGATCTAAAATTCTTACAAAGACATCATTAAGGTGATGATGGAGACTTACATTTTCAGAGCTTCAAATGTCCATCTTTGTCATATGAAAACATTTTGTCATAAAAGTAGTAAAGTGTTTTCAGTGCAAGTGAAATGATCAACAATTACTTCCTCTAACACTTGATGAAATTTTACTTTTTAAAAATATTTTTACTTTCTCTAGAATGTAACCCTTTGATATATGGGACTCCAAACGATTTGGTGATTATAGTCATTTCAAGATGTAAAGGAAATGAGCTGGCTGATAGGTAGCATGAAAATAGTGATAAAAGCTTTGAGAATTACAGACAGTTGATACCCAGCCATTCGACAGAGCCATTAAGAAGTGATTATAGAGTCACAAAGATGTGCTTTGACTAAATGTGAGCTTTATAACTTTCAAAACTACTGTCTTCCTAATTATTTCAACAGCTTACTTAAATGTGAGAAAAATGATCTTTCCCTTATTTTAAGCATCACTGGGAAAACACCTGCTCTCTTTCCATAGTCTGCAATTTCAGTGGAACCATAATGCAATGTTATTATACCAACAATAACTCTTCCTTTTATACCATTATGCATATGTAGTGAATGGCCAACACTGACTCAGAGTATATCTAATTCAAGGGTAATGGAAGTAAGGGCAGTTGATATTCCTTAATGATGCATTATAAAGTATGCTGTTTAAAATTTTGAGATTTTTCTGATGAACACGCTAGGCAAACGTTTAATTTATGATGTCCATGTTTTGAATCACTACTCAGGAGAATAAAAAAAATCTGAATTTTCTCTTTCTTCATCTTCTCCCCTTATCATCTCTTTTTTTGTATAATTATCTTCCTCCTCTGTGCATTCATTGACAAATTACTATGAATGCTATTTTAATCCTCAATGCTTGCTAATAAAATAATGTCTTAGTTCAGATAGAGAGAATGCACTTGCTTGTTATCTAAATAGGATTACATTTAATACACAATGAGCTTAGTTATTGATAATGATTACTCAGAAATCCTATAAGCATAATGAACTCTATAAATAAGAGTGAATTGGTTTTTTTTTTTTTTAATCTCAGGAACTTAAATTCATTCATTTATTTTCTCATTATTAAACATCTATTTAGTGGCTATTGTATGACAGGCATTGTCCCAGATTATAAGAAAATAGGAAGATTAGTACTGAATCCTTATCTCTCAGGAGCTTCCTTTCTCAGACAAAGGGGCAGGCATGTTAACAAACAGGTGAGTATGAGGGAAAATGAAACCAAAGGAGAGCATTTAAGAGTTTTGAGAGGATTTAAAGAAACAAATCATCCCCTTTTTTCCTTATGCTTTTTTCCCCCCTCTACTTTTTAAAATGTCCTGTCCACTTTATGACCTAGTGTGTGCACCAGTTTTATGGTAGCATTTATGAGAAGCTTACATTATAGCTTACATTGATATGTCAATTAAAGGGCAGGCATTGGGGTGGTACCTGTGGCTCAAGGAGTTGGGAGTCAGCCCCATATACCAGAGGTGCTGGGTTCAAACCTGGTCCCCAGTCACAACTTCAAAAAAAAAAAAAAAAAAAGGGCGGGCAGGCATTGCAATCAGTGTTAATTGAGTGACATGAAATGTGATAAACTCAATGGTTTTACAGTGGATATAAAGGTCAATTCCTGCTTCTGCCCCACCACTCTATCTGAGCTTGGATATGTCTCCACAATTCTTTATGTTTCAGTATTTTTTCCTATACAAGAGCCTAGATTGCTTCTAAGTTATCTTGAGATAGCTATCTCTTGAGCTATTTTAAAAGTCATTTAGAGCAAAGATAATGTGAAATATCCTATGGCAGGAGACATTTTCAAAATGTTTATTCTATATAAGATTATGAAAAATCAAGTGGGTAGGGAGAATATGAATGAACGAAGCCAGTTGAAAGTTTCCTCATCAACTGGTTTGTGACTCCTAGAGAAACTAAGGAGTAAAACTCTACTGAGATAAACAGAAAGGACAAAGGGGCTTGCAGGACACACACACCTCCAAAGATAATTGTATTCTAACAAACAGTGAATCAGGAACAGGCCCAAAAGGATTAGTACATGAGTGACATGAAATGAGATAAACTGTGAATGGCTGTATTTTGTGTAAATGAGAAATGATCGGGTAGTTTTCTTCCGGTCATGTGAGAGACATCATCAAATCTGAACAAGTTACTTCCTAAGAGGATGTTTAAGGGCCTTGTAATGTTTAGCCATACAAGCTGATCCCCCAAAGATAACCTGCCATTTCTCTATTAAAAGATCCGCAGACTTTGGCAACATTTTACGAAACGTCCTTTCTTTGTTCTGAGGAGAAAATAAGGGAACGACAAGCACCCCTTATATCACTGCTTTACAAACAAATCATCTTTTATGCTAAGAGATGGGTTATTACAAGCGATGACTTAGGCATAGCAAGAATTAGGAACACTGTTTTAGTCATGGTTTCCTTAGAGTTAAACAAGTATTGGGCAGAAGCATCAGTAAATTTCCTGAATAGACGACAGCTGGGGAACTCTTGTGTCTCACCAAAGGCGTAAGTAGTGGGGAAAACACAAAGATAGGGCTGAGCATAGAGGTACAGAAGGGGTAAAATAAAAAGCTTCTTTGTGTTTTGGTCTTTGGGTTAGCTCCTTGGGCAAGGGTTTCTGCCACCACAGCTCTGAGTTGAGTGTTAGGCCCTGTATGTGAAGTGTTCTGTTTTTGCATTTCTCCTGCGTACTCACTCAACATTCCAAAATAGATGTGTGCTGTTCTATTGGGATAAATATTTGTCCAAATTACAAAATGGAATGAATATTCTACTAAACACTGGTAGTGTGTTATGAACTCATAGCTGTTGTGCTTTAAAAATTGTACCACAAGAAATAACTCATTAAAGACTTCTAATTTTCTGAAGAAAAATCTTTAAGGGTGAGGTCAAAATCATTTTGTGGAATGAAAGGAAATCCTGTCATAACCAAAGATTAAGTTTTAAATCAGGACAGAGTAAACTAATTATTTACTTAGGTTTTGTTCAAATTATCTCTTAGGCCTAATTACAGAATTTTTAAAATACAAAACATTTATAAATTTGACTTAGGAACTTAGGACAGACTTCCACATACATTCAAAAAGGAGCAATTGCACTAAAACTTGTATTCACCTATTTTATCCCTAATTAGAAGAAAAGTAGTATATATATCATGTTTCCAATATTAACTCTGCCGTTTAGATTGGGTCAGCCTCTAAGATTGAAAGTCGTCAGTGTTAGAGAGTGGAAGGAGTGACAAAATGTGTGAATAGCCATTGATTTCTTCAGAGAAAATGCAATGTTTATTTCTCCATATGGACAATGTGAGATATGAATTAAATGCAAGGGGGCAGAATAAAAAAGAACATTTTAGTGTTTGAGTTATATTTTTGAGTTATAGAAAATATATTTGTAACATGGAAAATCCCTCAATATGTCACTTTAGAAAAATCTTTGCCAATGTTTTTGTCACTAATGCTTTCACTCAAACTGTGCCAAAACCTTTTTTTTTTTCATTTTTAGGGGACATGAACAAAATACATATAGTTAATCACATGAAGCAGGGTATCCTTAGTTTATGATGTTTTAAGGATGACAGAGAGGCTGAGACTTGTCTAAATTGTGACTCTCAACTGAGCAGTTAGAGCTCATGGTTGTGTATGCTGGGGACAGGATGCTTTGGCTTTAACAAGTGCCTGGAAATTGCACAATAACTGAAATCCCATGTCCAAGTGAAGAGAAATCCAAATAAAAATCTGGATCCGTTTACATGAAGACATGCTGCTAAGGTAAGCAACTTTCTCTTGTTTCTAAACTAAGAGTTAAACATACCTGCTAACATTTGGGCCAGGTAATAGAGGCTAAGTCTTGTTATCCCATGAATTGGTGAAATAGGTAAAGTTAAAGCATGAAAATGTTATATCTTTGATTGAATGAGAGAAAATAAGTGTCATAAGAATTATAGTCAGTCAATGAGAAGCATGCCGCAAGTACCTACAATTCTCACTTTTACAGCATCAAAACTGCCTAACCCAAGCCATCCTTCTTCTTCACTGGGGAGCTGTTAGCCACCTAAGTGGAGGGACGCCTTTTATTCCAGACTCCAGACTTCAGACTCCATCAATGATGCCTTTTACTCCAGACTCCAGACTGCAGCAGGGATGAGAATTCTGGAATGGTGGAGTGAGGACCTCCTTAAATCCACTTGAAACAGCAACAAAATTAACAGACAAATGTTCAAAATCAGAACTATGCTCCCTCCAGACAGAAAGCCATGGCAAAAAGACTTTTGTGGATGTGGATAAGGAGAGAGATTTAAAATGGAGAGATTATCCCAGATTATGCAACACAATCCACTGAATCTTTACAAGGGGAGAAGGCTTCTTGGCTCTGGTCAGGGAGAGAGACTTAGAAGAAAGGCAGGAAGATGTGCAAACCCACCACTGGAGGTGAAGGTGCAGGAAGGTGGCCATGAGCCGAGGAATTGGGGCCACCTCTAAGAATCTGGGGAGAGGCAAAGACACGGATTGTCCCCGAGGGCCACCATAAAAGAATGGTGCTTGCTAACACCTCATTTTAGGAAGTTAGGACCCAAGAACCACAGACCTGTAGGATGCTAAACCTATCCTGCTTTTACACTGCTAAATGTGCAGGAATGTGTCATGAGACCAGTAGAATTCTCACACACCCTGAGTACACCCTCAACGTTTTGCTCTTCTCTCACCGCTACTTCACAGATCCAGTAATTTGCTTTAAAATCCTTCAATTGATTTTTCAAATATCATTTCTTCGGTGATACCTTCCCTGGCTATTGTGTCTAAAGTCATAACCCTTTCTGCTGCCACCCCAAATAGTTTCTAGGTTGATTTTCTGTTTCACTTGTCTCTTTAGCACTTAATGATTTCTAATAGATGGCAAATTTTCTCTACTGATCCTGTTTACCGCCTGTCTATACTTCTAGAACATAACTCCATCACAGTAGCATTTTTGTTCCTTTCCCTCCAAAGCCTTTATCTCTAGGATCTAGAAAAAAGCCTTGTATGTTGTGTTCTTAGTGGATGTTGAGTGAATAAGTGAATGTATTCACTACTCTCAGATGTCACTACTCTTTTCCATTACTAATAAACTACATTTCTACACTCCTTTACATATTCGTTTTTCAGTCTCCTCTGCGACGTCAGATGCATGTGTGTCTAAATTTGTCTTCTTTTCAGTCACAAGTGTCTCAGGTAGCCTTTACGTCAAAATATCGGGGAAAGAGACACCTTGAAAATCCTGATACTCTCTTTACAGAACTACTAACATGCACAACTATTGGTCTATAATTTTTAGAAAATTTATAGATACTCTGAAACTCATTCTTGAGGTCCATCCTTTAGTATAGAATACAAATGCATGATTCCTTCTTTCGTGAATATCTTTTACCACACTGTAAGGGTCCAGAGTAACTTTTGAAAACTTGAAAATAAAATCCTTATCATAGGTTATAATAGATACAGGCTTAAAGAAATATTAAATTTTTAAATAAATATTGTGAGACATGGAAATCACTCTTTTCAAAAACCTAAGAAGATATATGTGCATTGATGGAGGAAATAAGAGAATCCATTTTGCCAACATGAATGCTAAAACTATTGTTTAGTTATTCTTTCCATTATGGTAATTCAATAAAGTTTTTATTTTATAAATTAACATTTATCACCACATTTCTCTTTACCTACTAAAAAGGTGCATAATTGATTTATGAGTTCTGAAGAGAAACCAGAGTATATAAAAGGTACATGATTGAAATGATACATGATTTAAATGTATAAAATGTGATAGCAATTATAAACACTTGAAGACATCATTATTGCCTATTATGAGGTAGAGTTGAGAAATAGTTTGTCACCTTCTGCAGTGATTAAATTTGTTGCTGTGTATCAGACAATAGATAAATGTCAGTTTCAAACTAATCAGGTCACTGGACTCTCCCCTAGAGAAAGGATGTATTTACGATCAGTTCACTGAGCGTGCAGTGTGATTCAGAAGGAAGGTGGGAAAGCTCAATTCTGAGGCTAGAGGGCACACCGACATCCGAGGAAGAGAAAGAACAGTAGTGTGATTAAAATCTGGAAAGCAAAGGGGAAAGTAGCATAAGATGAAAGAGGAAGGAAGGCTAGTTTAAGATAATTGGAATTTAGAGCAAGAGCAGTGTAAAGCCACATGATGATTTTACGTAGGGGAATGGCCTAATCGTATTTGCATTTTGAAAACCATTTGATTCAAACACAACCCTGTGATTTTAACGTACAGGAGAGTATTAGTTAATGAATACCAACCATTCCTATCATTATTAAGTTCAAAATGAATTTTAATTTTTAACACCCTAGAAGAATGTGAATAAATCTGCCCTTGTAAATTTGCATTATTATAAGTACACTCCAAGTATTATGAGAGAATGTCTAATTTAAGTACAATACCAGCTATGTTTGGTACTGAATGTTTGAGTAGGATGTTTTGCACATTTTCCATAGTGGATTTCAGAGCCATGGTTAAGATTTCTCTTCAGATTGTTAATCAGTCATATAATGCCATTATTGAAAGTTTTACTCATCAGGAAAATATGTTAAACTATTTGGAGGGGAAGGGGGTAAGGTCAAGCATGAGTACATCATGATACAATCATTAACTTTCCTTTCTTTAAAGAAACCCTTGTTTGATGCTGAAAATGTATCATTGGAGTAAGATGAAAAAATAGTGGTTCTTCTTTTTTGTCTTTATATTCATCTTTTTCCTTATTCACAAAGAATATGACATGTGTATTTCCCTAGGAAAAATCATAATTTTATTCTAAAGCATTTTACGTCAGTTAAATTTGTGAAAATATAACAAGTAGAAAAAAAGACTTAATGGTAAGATTTGGACAATCTATAAATTAAGTGGTTATGAAGTTTAAGGATATATTAATCTGCAGAAAAAGAAGGTTGAAAAATCATCATTATGTGCATAATCTCAAAGAGAAAACACTGTGGGGCCTGGGCTCAGCATTTGTGAACACCTACTGATCGAGTTGTGCACCTAACGGAAGCTTGAGTGTGAAGGGCCTCCAGGTGAAGACACTTACAGGCAGCCTAGACCTGGAGTTCTCAGCCCTGGGTGGACATTAGAATCACCTGGGGGAAGGTTTATACCATTCCAATAGTGGGCTTCAGCTTATTCATTAAATTAGCGCCTCTATATTTGCCCTTGAGCATCATTGTCTTTTGAAATCTTCTTCGACTTATGAAATGCAGTCAGATTTGAGAATCACTGGTCCAGACAAAGGATCTTCTATAGCAGGGGTTCTCAACGACCCACGGGGAGTGTATTAAAGGGCCACGGCATTAGGAAGGTGAGAACCACTGCTCTACAGTATCTTTTAAGTCATTCAATCTTTCTCTACCTTTACCACTTAATTTCCCAAGTGTTTTGTTTTCTGTAGTCATTTTTTCTTCTATTCCCCAAATTCTGTAAAACCTGGGCTAGGAAACACAAGAGTTACTGAGCTCTATGATTTACAATTCCTTTTTGAAGCTTCATTCAGGTATAGTTGTTATACAAAATAACTATCCATTTTTAATGTATATTTTTTTATTTCACCCTTCATTCAACCTATTTTCTGTCATCTTATCATCCATCCTACATTACTAAAACTATTCTCGGTCCTTCTTATTTACATTGTTAGTCAATTTATATTAATAATTAGCTATGTTCAAGTAGACCTTTAAGTCTGCCATTGTACTGATGAAGAAGCAGAATTGGTTTTAATTTGTTGACTGCAACATCACTTCTGCTTTAAAAACCCGGCCTTGTATTCTTTATCCTTGTACCATTGCATTCCCTTCACAGCCTCAGCCAGGCAGTCCTGCCCTTTATTATCACAAAGGACTTGCTTACTTTCACGCCCTGTCACCTCCATTTGCCATTCTCTTTCATAAAGCTCTCTCAAGTACCATATCCCCCACCCACACCAACTTCCTTTTTCTGAATTACTATTCTAATATGTCATATTGTGAGAATTGGAGCTTTATTATTTTCTAACAAGATTTTAGATAATTTTTAAATTGTTGCTTGACAGCAGAATCCAAGTAGTATGTTTTTTTGGTCACACCCTCTTCATAAGTTTTGGACTCCAAAAGTCACAAAAATATTCTAAAACTCCACAGATGCTAATAAATATAACCCTTATACCTTTGTAACTCACCTTTCTTACTCATATAACTTGTCAGAGCTACAGATATAGACATAGACATAAAATATTTCTGAGGAGTACTTCATGTTTGTATCATTCTTGGCATATTTTATGGGCACTTTAACTACACTTTATTATAATGGTCCTTTTTCTCGCTTCCTCTGCTTACAGACTGTATGCCTATTGTAGGCAAGAAACACGTCTTCTTCATTCTCTGCCACTTTGAAAAGTTTCTCTTCCTATGCACATAAGATGGTTGATGTAACCCTTCCTCTGTACACCTTGATCACATTAAACATCTTCTGTCACAACCCTTTGTTTTAAATACCAGTTAAACATCTGTGTCAAATGATACAGTGTAACAAAAAAATTCTCATCCAAGGATGATTTTGATTCTAAAGGACAATTAGCAAAGCCTAGAGACACAGATGGTGGTCAAAATTGAAGTTCTATCGATATCTAGTGGATAGAGTTCAGGGATCCTGCTAAATGTTTTCCCGTGCACAGGACAGAGGCTCCTCATCTCAAAGAATCATCCAGCACAAATGGTTAGCTGTGATAACATTGAGAAACACTAATGTAATTCTCAGGGTACTATGTTCATGGATGTATGGCTAGTGCTCACCCCTATTCCTGCCACAGAGTAAACACTCAGGAACGCTTAGGTAAGTGAAAAATGAAATCTAAGAAGGACAATTAAGTTTTTGCTAAATAACATACCATACTTATTTTATTACTTCCTCCATCAGTTCATTGGTTAATACATATTTCTGATGTATCAGCAGGGCAGGTATGGTGTGAGGCAATAGGTGTGTACTGGAGACCATGTGTGATTGTGTGTACAGGCAAAGCTCTTCTGCATAATAAAGTATATGTATAAACACACAGGCAATTTCACAACATCATATTTACCCTGATAATGAAAGTGCTGGTTTTTATGAAAGCCAGCACAGAAGAAGGTCATCTAATCCAAACTTGAGGCCCTTAGCTCAGTCACTAGGGCACCAGCTACATGCTCGAGGGCTAGTGGGTTTGAACCCAGCCCCGGCTTGCTAAACAAACAAACAAAAAATGTAGCCGGGCCTTGTGGTGGACAACTGTAGTTCCAGCTACTAGGAAGGCTGAGGCAAGAGAATTTCTTGAGACCAAGAGTTTGAGGTTGCTGTGAGCTATGATGCCATAGCACTCTACTACAGGTGACAAAATGAGACTCTGTCTCAATCAAAGGAAAAAAAAAAGGTGTTGTGGTAGAGAAAGACCACAAGAAAAGCATCTGCGACTAAAAGCAACCTTCTATATTTAAAAAATTGTAAAACAGTTGGAATGACTCAGTAGAAAGTATAATAGGGTACTAGAAAGTTATGGATCTAGAATAACTTTAGACTTTAACCTATTTTAAGCAATTATAAAATAATACAAATGTGAGGTATTGCTGTTATTTTTCTTATTACTATTAATGTTGTTATTCTTGGAAAAAATTGGAAGACAAGAAAGTTGAAAATAAAGTATAAACACTCAGAATTTGTTTAAAAACAAAAGTTCATGCATTCTTAAATAATGTTAAGTATCATTTTATTCAGGACTATTTCTCTCCTACTTCTTAATTTTGTGCAATTCTATGTGTCTATCTTTAAAAACAGTTGGAGCTACCTATATATGCTTTATTGAACAAATGATGCTTGTCTGTGAAACATTTTTTCAATCATGACTCCCACGTGGGAGATTGGAGAAATGATGACTTAATCTAAGTTTATTACATCTTATCAATGGTGACCAAAGGGTTTCAGAAATGGGGGGGCACTTCGGAAATCGGGTAGCAGAGTGAGAAGTTTAAGGCAGAGGTTACTTACAAAGGCCCTGCCGATCCTTCCCAGGTCGCTCTGTGAAAGAAAAAGATGTTGGACTTTTAATTTCAGAAGTAGAAACTATAAGATGGAAAATTGTCCTGCTCCTTCATTTGAGGACTTTCATTTCATTTCTGACATTACAAAAGCGAACCAAAAGACTTCCTTAACAGTTTACCATTCTGTTGGTTTTCACCCACTTCACCCATATTTCATGGGGATAAAAATACAATCAGACTTTACCTTTTCATGCCACTTCAGTTTTACTACATGTTCTTCTCCCTGTTTATCTACAGTGTCCCACTCTAACAGTCAGAACCTGGCTCCCAACATATGCCATGCATTTAATTGCTGAATTCTAGTATGTATGTTTAGTGGCACCATTATTTGGTCTAACCCCTATGGCGATTATGTCTATCAACTAGACTACCAGAGTATAATCCTTATGTATAGTTTCTTTTGCCTTTAGTCACATTACAATTATATCCCCAGTTTCTTAGTTTGCTATTCTTTCCCCCACTCCTTTCACATTTGTAACACAGATTGTTTCAACACATTCTACATTCTCTTCTATGACACCTTAACCTCTTAAGTATTTTTTAAAAATTTTTGGACATTAAGTTATACTATGTGCTATGAAGTTCTATGAATTTTGAAAAATTGACAGTGGCACGCCCACTACCATGGGTAGTGTAAGGTCTCTGCCATTAAAATAACACGCGGAATAGTATGCCCTCAAAAACCCCCTTGCTTCACCTGCTCTCTGAATCTCCTCTTGCCGCTTGATCTCTGGCCACCCCTGATCACTTTACGGTCCGCAGGTTTCCCTCTTCCAGGACATCATATGTGTGGAATCAAGGTAGGCTGACCAATTTGCTATGGATTGGCTACCTTAGCATTCTGCATTTAAGGTTGCTCTATATCTTTCTGTGTGTGACTGACTAGCATTCTGTTTTATGGGCAGGGCAGTTTATTTATCTACACATTTAATGAAGGACATCTATGTTCTTCCTCTTTTGGGCAATTATGAATAAAGCTGCTATCTATGTGTGGACACAAATTTTCAAATCAGTTGGGTAAATGCCTAGGAAAACAATTGCTGAAAGTATGGTAAGATTTTAGAAACATTCTATTTGTTGATAAAAAGAGGTTTTTAAACATATTCTCTTGTGTTTTCTCTTATCTGCCTTGATCATTCTTTTTTCTTTGTGAGGTATTTTAGAGAGTGGATCTTTCTCTGCCACCCAGGCTAGAGTGCCATGGTCACTGCAACTTTCAACCTCTGGGCTCATGTGATCTCCCCCGCTCAGCCTCCTGAGTCAGCTGGGGCTATGGGTGCAGCCACTGCCACGCCCTGCCAACAGTTATTGACCTCTCTCATTTACTCTCCTACGAGGCTAGGATTCCATCCTAAGCATCTATATCTTTGAGTTTTATTTCTCACAAGGTTCCAAAGTCTTTCACTTGCTTGCTCCCAAATTTATCTCTATACAATATATTGATATTTCTTCACTTCCAGGTCCATTTATCCAGCTGGTTAGTTATATTATCACTGATAGGAATTATAATCTTCTCAGATTTTTCATGTTCAATATTGAATTTCTGATTACCACACCTGTGCCCTGCTAAGCTGCTCAAGCCAGAAGTCTTGTTATTGTTCTCCTTTATTTGTGCCTTTCTTTGAGTTTGCACATGAACTCTCCCAGTAAATCCCCTTCCTTTAATCCATCTACTTCTCCTGTCTTCACTTCCACCATCCAGACCAAGTGGTGTCTCTCTGTCCTGGATCGTGGCAACACGCTTCCTGGTTTCCCTGCTTTCTTTTCACTCAGCTCCACCGTTCTTCACATATAACCTTTGCTTTATACTTTTCAATGTTTTATCATTGTATTCAGTATGTGATTCAAAGCCTTAAGATTTTCCTCTTTTCTCATTACATAACACCATCTAATTTCTCAGGTAGACTCTGGCTTTTTTTTCTTTAAGCTTCTACACACACACATGTATCTATTTATCTAGGATATTCCCTTGTCCACTATTTAGCAAGATCTTAATCATTTTTAAGGTCACAGCATATTCCAATATTTTGGAAAATGATTTACCTAACATACTCATATAAAATACTTTTCTTTTAGGTCCTTTTTAATGATCCTGACATTTTTCTAGATATTTTCTTCTATATACTCACAAATGCACATTTTCCTGTTTACATATACAAGTGCAAATAAAAGATTACACACTTTTTTTTACAGATTCACTTTAAACTTTGAAAATGGTTATCTTAAGTGAGCATGAGGGCTTCTTAGCATTACAAAATGCAAGTGTTTCCCTGTTTTGTTAAATATTCATTAACATTTTGACCAACAAAGGCAGCAGATGCTTCTGAGAGTAGTGTCTAAGGCCAGCTTTGTTTACTAAAAGTCAAGACAAAATATCCAATCAGGAGGCACAGTAAAATTTTGTCAGGGGTTTTATCTAGGAAGCTGAATGCTTTGAAAACAAGATATTGGCAGTTAACAGAATTAGATCACTGAAAATTAAAGGAAGTAATTATTTTCTTTGTTCAGCTTTCAGACTGAGCCAATACATTTTCGCAATACATGATGAATTTTAGTCTTCTGTTTTGAATTTGGGATTGTTGTTTCTTTTACTTTCTTGAAAGAAGGAAGACTATTTCGAATGCAGCAGCAACCACATGGTTGTATATTTTAATCTGAGTGATGAAATTATGTCCATAAAGCTCACCCCTCTCATCTCACACTCACATTGGTGTCCAGTTTTCTTCAGCATCTGTACTTCAAATGTGATTGAGTGATCTGTCATCAACTTCAGCTACCCACGAACACAGATTTTTCTCATATTTTTCCTTGACTTTCACCAGTTTGTATAACATCCTACTCACTGAATAAAAAGTATCATTTTAGTGAAAACTCAAGCAAGACGCCAGGCATGGTGGCTCACGCCTGTAATCCTAGCACTTTGAGAGGCCGAGTCAGGTGGATTGTCTAAGCTCACAAGTTCAAGACCAGCCTGAGCAAGAGTGAGACCCCATCTCTAAAATGTTGTTGTGGTGGTGCCTCTAGTCACAGCTACTCGGGAGACTGAGGCAAGAGAATCGCTTGAGCCCAAGATTTTGAGGTTGCTGGGAGCTGTGGTGCCATGGCATACTACTGAGGGTGACATGGTGGGACTCTGTCTCAAAAAAAACTCAAGCAAGGACGTAAAATGATTCCTAATGCATCACATTTTTGGTCGACATTCACATTTCTCCTGCTGCTTTTTCATAAAGTCCCCTTCATATTCCTCTCTTGTGTGTCCCTCAGCACTGTCTTAAATGTCATTTCTTCTAGAATTATTTCTGGAACTGTACTTCACCAGACACTTTTTCAATACTCTGATTTTCATCCACTGAGTCTCTTCCCTTGTCTATCTTTATTTCTACTGAGAAATACAAATCAAAGCCACTTTGAGATATCATCTAAGTACAGAGAGAATAGCACCATTATGAGGTCAGATGCTGGTGTGGGTGCAGAGAGAGGGGAACACTTACCATTGTTTGTGAGATTGCAAACTAAATATAGCCTTTTTGGAGAGAAGTATGTAGACTCTTCGAAGAGTTAAAAGTATGATGCTGGGGCAGCGTCTGTGGCTCAAAGGAGTAGGACACCAGCCCCATATGCCAGAGGTGGCAGGTTCAAACCTGGCCCCAGCCAAAAACTTCAAAATAAAAAAAAAAAAGTATGATGCTGCTATCCCATTACTAGGCATCTACTCAGAAGAAAAAAAATCATTTTATCAGAAGGACATTTGTACTAAAATGTTTACAGAGCTCAATTCATACTTGTAAAATATGGAAACAATCCAAGTGTCCATCAACCCATGAATGAAATAATACACTGTGGTGTCTGTATACCATAGAATACTATTCAGTCATGAAAAATATGGGGACTGTGTATCTTTTTTTTAACCTGGAAGGATTTGGAGAGCATTCTCCTAAGTATCTCAAGAATAGAAAAACAAGCATCCCATGTTCTCAATACTAAGTTGAAACTAATAGGCTGACAAAAGAGAAAAGCACAAAGAGGGGAGGAGTGGGGAAGGGATTTGGTAAGCGCCCATCTAACAGGTACAATGGACAGGTACATGGTCCTCTTCCTGGGTGAACGGCTCAATTGCAACTTGAGATTTACAAACATCATCATCTAATTATTTGTACCCTCATATTAATCCAAAATAAAAATTCTGATATGGGTTATTTTGAACATATCACATCCACCTCTAACCCCTGGAAGTTTGTCTTGAGTGTCCCATTCCACTAAGGATCCAGTACCAGGTTTTCAGTCTGCAGCCCCAAATCCTCCTACTAAGAGATACGTATTCTTGCTCCTGGGCTTGGGATTTCCAAAGAGCTTTCTGAACCTGTTCCCAGGAAACCTAATGTCAGTTTTGCTCCTTTTTGATCTTTGAATTTTTCCCCTCCCAAAACAATGCCACGTGCCTGGGGGTATTTTCCTGTAAAGACTATCAAAATCTCTTTCTTATTTATTTATTTTTATTAGGTCCTATATATCCAGATCATGGATACATTTCTTTTTTATTTTTACATATACATGTGTTTATTAGGTTTTCACTTTTTGCCTTCACAAAATTAAAAAGGCTTAAAATTTAACAACAGTAACACTATTTAAGATAAGGACTAGAAACAAAAACCTTGCAAAGAATGAACGAAGATAAATACATTCAGAAAAGAAGTCAGACAATTGCTGCAACCAAGTATTAAGCAATAAGATCATGGATACTTATGCATTTGTGCATTCAATGTGTTGATTGTTTGTACAAATTAGAGTGCTTACATTCTACTAATTAACATAGCTTTCATCTCTTTGCTGAAATAGTATCTAATGTAATTTCCCTATTTCAGAAAATCTCTCTGGATCAATTGTAACTAAGATAATAATCTTGCTTAATTTATCATGTGCAAGAATATATTGCAGGGCTAGTTATTCCTTTTTAAGATTTACTTTATCTTTTATCCTTGAAATGTGTTGTGCTTTATTTTGATATGGTGTAGTTTTGTTATTATCTTTCATATAGTGGCCACATATTTGCTATATTCTTCATTCTATCTTGGCATATTAGTAAGAGGGTATCTGCTTTTCAGCAAAGAACAAACAAACAAACAGGAAAAAACTCCTTTAAATGAATCCCAAAATGAAATTTTTTGTGGATATGGAATAATTGTCAGAACCAACAAACGTCTAGAAAATCAGGCTTGGGGTAGCAGCACAGACCCACAGGGGTAGGAGAGCTATGTTCATGAGCCAAGTCAGAGTTTGGTCAGGTGGATCCAACTCTTGCAAGAGAATCCAACTCTTGCACTCTTACTGACTCTATTGTGAATGACTTTTATATTTTGCCTAAATCTCTACCTTGCCACCAAGATTCCTAGCATGAGCGACCAATTATCTGAGCATAGGGCAGGTGTATAACTTCAATTGTATCGGGGAAAAGAGAGCCAATATTTAATTCCTTGGTTTCCTATTACGTCTTCTGAACCCTCAAATGATGGATTCCCAACAAATTAGAAGGATATTCAATAATTCTGAATCCTGATATTTTTACATTTCTATAGCTTTATAACTTTTGCCACTGTTTGAGATGGTGGCCTAAAAAAAAAAGAAAGAAAAAGATGAGATAGTGGCCTAAGAAATAGGAAACATATGTGTATTATTCTTGCATGCTACCATGCTAGATTTTAGCCATGATTTCTTGAACAATGTGATTAATATGATCCTTACTCAGAATAAAGACTCTCTTTTAAAATATAAAAGAAATGAAAATCAAATTAAAAAATATATAAAAGAAAATTTTCCATTGTAAGGGAGCATTTAATGATGATATGTGTGCTAAAATAATAAAGTTTGAGTTTTAAAATATTTTAAATAACGTGTGCATACTGAAAATGTCATTTAGCTCCATATGATTATCTTTAACTTTGGTGCTTTATTGATCAGAAGCTCAAAATAGAACTTGTACGATAATGTGGCTTATATGTTAACTTAATTACCTGTTTCTAATGTGCACTCTGCTAGATTTTATTGACAGGGTATATCACAACTTTTAATGAGCTGCATCTTGTACTAAGCCACATTTTTTAAAAGAAAGTAAATAATTAAGTAGGGTTCCTTCATTAAAACTCATTGAACTGATTACTTTGTTTTAATGTGTTAGAAAAAGATGGGAAGTTTTAAATTGTATTAGGTATTTGTATTATGCTGCTTCTTTTTCTTTTCTTTTTTCTTTCTTTTCTTTTGTTTTTGTTTTTGTTTTATTTTTGAGACAGAGTCTTACTCTATTGCCCAGCCTAGAATGCTGTGGCATCAGCCTAACTCACAGCAAACTCAAACTCTTGGGTTTAACTGATATTCCTGCCTCAGTCTCCGGAGTAGTTGAGACTACAGGAGTCTGCTGTAACACCTGGCTAATGTTTTTATATTTAGTAGAAACAGGGTCTAGATCCTGTTCAGGCTGATCTTGAACTCCTGAGCTTAAGTTATCCTCCCACCTCCACCTCCCAGAATGCTAGGCCTGCAGGCCTGAGCCACTGCACTCCGTCTGCAACCTTCTTTTTATTTTTTAAAAGCATTAATCTACTTGGGATCAGGGAAAGGAAATTAGCACGTCTTTGTCTTTAAGCAAATTAAGAGAATTGTTTATATTGATTAAAATTGACTCTGTATGTGTGTGTATGTGTATTTTTTAAATTCTAGGATAATTGAACCCCCAAATATCTAATTTAAAAAAATTACAAATATACACGTATATGTGTGTGTGTGTTAATTACACTATCAGATACACTGACTAGAAACAGATCCAGAATAAAAACTTTTCATCATTTATTTTGTATTAGTTTGTTACTATTTGATAAATCTAAACAAAGTGGCAAGTCACTTCTTTATTGTAAATATATCTTATATTTGTATATAAATGTATAAAGTATTATTTCTATAACATCATGTTCATTTGTCTTTTAAAATTTATTTGGTGAAAGATAAGGTAAAAATTATGTCCCATCTTAATACATGTGTAAAGAGATACATAGAAATATTTACAAACTAGAAATACGCAGAAATATTTATGAACTTCCAAATTTGAGTAAGTTTTCAAATTATATATGGGTTAAAATGTTAATAATGAAGTCCACAATTAAAATCCTATAGGTTCTGTAGACTTTCCAAAGGGAATAGAATAAAAATATAGAGGAAATTTTCTTCTACTGCTCAAAAACTATTGCCCCCCCCCAAAAAAACCAAAAACCAAAACAAATTATTGCCCGAATAAGCAAAGCAGGCATTGACATTATTGACCAACAGTTGTACGTCTTTGTTGTCTCACATTCTAATTGAAAATATTAGCCAGTATTCCTCTTGGAACTACACCCAGAGAGCTGCTTGTTGAACATTTAGCCGCGCACACTGCCTGCGAATGACAGTTGAGTTTAGCTGGCCTGGGCACTGCAGTGGGGGAGAAAAAGCTCTACCTCTGCAGCTTTGCTGTTATAGAGTAACTGTTTTCAGGCATAGGTATTGGCTAATATGTGTCTCCTTGATCATAAGAAAAATTATTAACCCAAATTCTTTTTTTTCTTATTATTAAATCATAGCTGTGTATGTTAATGCATTTATGGGGTACAATGTGCTGGTTTTACATACAGTTTGAAATGCTTACAACACCTGGTTAACCAAGCCTTCACCACATTTTCTTAATTATTGTGAATTTATCCCAAATTCTTAATTCTTAATGAAAAAAACTTTACAGAATGAATGTTTTATTGATATAAATTACTTATTACTCCAAAATCATTGCTATAAAATTAAACTTGTTTTTTTTTTAAACTTTTGGGTATATTAACTGCAACTATTCCTTCTATGTGATCTACTTATATATTTACAAGTTATATGTGTGTGTATTATACATAAATATTGTATCTAAACGTATATCATATAAAACGTACAGAAAGGGTGTCCATAAAGTTTGTGTGCAATAACCTGGACACAGACTTTATGGACACCCTGTATAATGTATTAATGCGTATTATATAATATATGCATAATATATCTTTTATATGTATTTTGTGTATAAATATATATGATTAAAGATAATTCACATATCTAAAGAGTCATCTCTTCCCCAATTCCACTGACTGTTACTAAGAGTTACAAGTTTTAACTTGTGTAATTACTAACTGTCTCTCAGACGAGCTAGCGTGGCTGCATTCCTTATTGGAACATGAACTCTAGTTAAGTATTGCTTTTCCCAGTGGATCATCTTCAAGTTTTCTAGCTGGCTGTATATTATGGGATTGAGGAATTCTTAAAAACAAAAAGGAAACTGGCTGGTCAGGGTGGCTGAAACCTGTAATCCTTGTATTCTGGGAGGCCTCAGGAAGACAACCCCGTCTTTACCAAAAATAGAAGAATTAGCTGGCATAGTTGTGGGTGTCAGTAGTCGCAAGCACTTGGAATGCTGAGGCAGGAAGATGTCTTGAACTCAGGAGTTTAAGGTTGCTCTGAGCTAGGCTGATGTCATGATACTTCAACCTGAGTAATAGAATGATTCTTGTCTCAAAAACAAACAAACAAACAAGTAAACAAGCAAACACACACACACATACACACAATGATTTGTATGTGTACCTGTAAGTTAAAAGTTCACAGTAGTCTATAGGAATGATCTGTAGTTCATTTTGTGTATTCTTAATAAATTTCATTTAATTTTCAACAAGTGGAACACAGCCTATGTTGAATATGTTCTGGTTGAGGACAATTTAGAATGGGGCCAACAAGGATTTTCTACTATGTCAGGGGAAGTGTGGGGAGTCTGGTGGCTGGGCAGTGAATGTCCAGCTGTGCTGGCAAAGTTCGAATGTTCTCAGTGCCAGCAGCGGCAGCCGTGAGCACCGCCTGGACACTGGCCAGGTGCTCTGCAATCTGTGTCTTGGCTTCTGCCACAGCTTTGTGTTCCAGCCTTGCTGTTGATCTCTCAGTTTTCCTATGGTATTCTCACTTTTATGTTTAGGTGAACCATACTTTTTATTCTTTGTTTGTACATCAAAAAGCATTGACTCCAGTAACTGATAATACATTTTCACTGTCTGTGCCAGACGAGCATTTTCTGTTATTTAAGTCACTACTACTCTGCCTTTCAAGATTACTATTGTTATTATTTTTCTTTTTGCAGTTTTTGGCTGGAGCTGGGTTTGAACCCTCCACCTCTGGCATATGGGGCTGGCACCCTACTCCTTTGAGCCACAGGCACTGCCCAATTCTTATTTCTATTATATAAGAATTTATTTTTTATTATTTTATTCTTATTTCTATCATATAAGAATTCATTGGTTGGCTAACCAATGAGGTTGTGTACTGGATATGAAGATGAATTGGGATTCTATATCTGTGGGAGATGAAAAGCATAGTGGGTCTCTGGATAATGAGCATCTTTACAGTCTATGGTTATACACAGAAGAGGGCATTTTTATTTTCAAACTATATCAAAAATATATGGCATACTCTAAAAGAGGAGTGGTTACAATCCACATGTTGGCCACTACCGGATATAAAAGGAATTTTTATATATTAAAGTGCTTTTTCTATTATTTAGTACACTTTGCATTTAAAAACATATAATGTGTCTTCACTATTTTATTTCTACCTTTCTGAAGTTTCATGGCATTGAAAAGTAAACATTTTTTATAAATAAATTTTTCTTAGACAAAAGAGGTGAATATTGTTGCATATGAGTATTTACAAATAATTAAGTATGTTAGAGTTAACACTCTCCTTTGTATTCAAGTAATCAATCCTTTCAACTAGTAAATTGGGCATTTTGGTCCAATTATTTGTCTAGTTTGAAACAGTTGCAAGTCTTTAATGAAATGATTACTCATAAGAACTTGATGAACTGGATTATCAGAAGTTATCAGTATTAATTGTTGACATTACATGTATTCTTGTCTAATAAGTAAAGGAGTGAAGGCCCAAGGCGAGAGGAAGAAATAATAGCTGTGTTTTAATTGCTTAGAAAACAGTGACTAGTGTGGTCCGTACTTGACTTGGTCTTTGAGTTGAATAGTGATAATTAACATTTTAACACTTTTTACCATTTATTATAAGCCAGGTATTATTCTACATTCACTCATCCCTTTCCAGGTAAGATGATTCCTTATAATACAAAAGAGAAGTTGAGGGTATGCCTGTTTATGTTTGAATCTTAACATACATTTTATCAGTGGGACTTAACTGAGAGTTTTCAAGCAGTAGGATGAAATGATCTGGTAGATGTAACAGGAAAATAAGAATGACAGCAGAGGATATAGATTAGAGTGGGAAAGACTAAGACAAGATACTTATTATAGAAGCTGGTGGTTATAGTCATGGTAAAAGGGTAAAGTCATTACAATGGATTAGAAAAGGAAGGCATATGTGACTTCTTTCCTGTGCTGGTTTCTGGGAATGTCAGGATGAACATTTAAATCTCTACCTGTCTGGAGTGTGCTGTCTGGTGAACACATATAGACCGTTATAAACAGGAACAGATTATTCACCGAAGGAAAAACATACTTTTTAAAAGAGATGACACTGAAATGAAGGGTAAATGATGGAGAAGGAAATGTCAAAAATTGTGAATTTGTTAACTGTCAGAATGGTGTTTATAATAAGAAAGAGATGAGGGGAAGAATTCAAGAACTACTCTGAATCTATTGTGAGCATTTGTTGAAATGAGGGAGAGAGATGACCTGGAACAATATTGCAACTATCTTTTAAATAATTTTAAGTGACAAATAAAAATTATATGTATTTCTCACAAGCAGCAAGATCATTTCAAATATTTGTTCTTTGTAGAATTGTTCATTTGAGCTAATTAACATGTTTATTACCTAACATACTTGCCATTTTTTGTGTGGTGAAACATTCTTAAAATCTATTGTCATAGCAATTTTCAAAATATAATACATTGCATCTTTACCTTACTCTCTATTGCCCTCTGAGACATTTGTAGTAAATGTATGCAGAAATTTATAAACTAGTAAATTAAAATTATTGTCAGGCTGAAGAACAAAACATTTCCATGAGGCCTTGTTAGCCAGACAGGATCAAATAACGTGATTTCTGGTCTCATGAAAGGCAAGCCTCAAATCTACCAACCCTCTGATGGGAGAAGCCAAGTGAGTACAAGGATTAGAACAAGAAGCCAGATAATTTGCTGCGACAGCAAGAGCTTCCCATGCCAGCCCTTCTCAGAGCAGAGCGCATGCTATCCAGGACCACAACTCTAGCTATCTCATCTCACCATTTATGTGGGAGAAGACAGCCCAAAGGAAATAAAAGTGGGGACCAATGGTAATTATGCTGGGCTACTCTGAGCTCATAAAGGAAAGATTATCCTTAAATAGACAGAAATCAAAGAAACTGAAGAAGGCAACGTTGCCCAACTCCCTTCACCATTTTTACCTCTCAAAAGTGCTTATCCTTTCTGACATCAATGAATGGTGTGCGACTCAAAAGCAAAGATTTCTAAATGAGTTTGGAAAATGTTACAAACCTCTTCAAGGTCCCCAAGCATACTAACATAAAAAATCTTAAAAGTCCCATAGTAAAGCAACTTATTAACTGACTTTTCAAAACTTATTAACCTTATTTATATGTAACCTAATAACATATTACAGAAAGCACTTTCGGAAATAATACTGCAGTAAAGGAAGAGGTCAATGTTTTCCCTGTCTTCACCATCTTCTAACATGAAATGTATTATTTATAAGTGTCCTTTTCTAAAGGTAATATGCTTTTCTTAAATAAAGTCATATGTTGCTTATTAGGGAAGCATTCTGGTGAATGTGCCACTGGGTGATTTTGTATTTGGGTAAACATAATAGATAGATTCTGAACTTGTTAACTATAAAGATGGTGTTCATAATAAGAAAAATAAAGACAAGAGGAGAATAGTCCAAGAACTACTTCTGGCAATCTATGTGAAAATTTGTTGAGATGGAGGAGATAGAAGACCTGGCACAACATGGTAACTATCTTTTAAAGCTTTTTAAGTGACAAATAAAAAATTATGTATATTTATCATAAACAGCAGGATGGTTTGATTGATTTTGTCTTTGCATAAACATGATAGAGGGTATAGCCTAATACATCCCTGAATACTGTAGGCAATTGTAACAGTGAGAAGTATTTGTGTATTCAAACCTATCTAAAAATGGAAAAGGTGACACATTGGTGCTACCATGTTAAAGGCACCATAAAGTCACTAGGCGATGGGACTTCTTCAGCTCCATCACAATCTTATGGGACCACCACCCTGTATGTGGTTCACCATTGACAGAAAGGTTGTATGTACAGGACTCTGTATATTTAGTGCTCAATAAATTTGAAGTGAATAAATATCATGTTCTCTGAGATAGACATTTTTCACAGGGCTACATACGCCAGTGAGTATCCCCTAAATTTATATTCCCTAAGTGGCTGATTCTTAGAGCTAAAATTAAATTTAGTTTTGAAACTTGAAAAGATTCTCAAAAATTACCAGTAAAACTGTAACACCAAAGCTTGACTGCTTCAATCATAACTTACATTCTATATTCTTTAATTCTTTAAAGCTAGGAGTTATCCCTGATTGTTTTCTGCCCTCATCTTCACAGTTCAATCTATCAGGGAGTACTACATTTCTTATCCAAATGTATTTGAAATTCATTGACTCATTTTCATCTTTCTGCCACTATGCTGAGCCTGGTCATAATGATTTCCCCCTTGGACTTCAGCAATATCCATCATTGACAGTCTCTGATTCTATCACGGACTCTTCCACAAAATAGTATCACTTTCCAAATATAAATTGGATTATGTTGCTGTCTTGCTTCAAGTTCTTAAAATATCTTTTCCTTGCTTTCTAAGTAGAATCTAAATTACTTTGGCCTATAGGTCCCTGCACAGTTGCCTTCTACTTTCCTATGATCCAGTGAAGCTGACTCTAGAGATAAAGCCTTGGGCTTTAATTGGAATAAAATTACCCCCTTCTTCAGTCTGGGTGCTCATCCAATTTCCTCACTTCTTAGGTTCTCAGCAATGGATTTTGATTACTTAAAAGTTCTGTTACTTGCTAGCTGAGATAGCAGTCCAGCCCCACCATGGTAAACGCCATTCCTGGCCGCAGGCTGTGGTCTCTGCTGCATCTCTTCCCTCCAGACCTAGAGCCTTCTTGGAGGCTCCTCTGCTGTTTCCTGTTGTTTCTGCTGTTGTTTAGCTGTTGTCCCAGGGTCCCCGTTGCTAGAGTGATGGCCACAGCACTTCTCATCCTAACACTTCCATTGTTGCTCATTTACAGAGTTGGAAGACACATTTTGACCCAGTCAAAAAGGAAGTCTTGTTCCAGCTCACAGTCTCAAATTTTAGAACTAAACATCAAAGAGTATGAAGTCATCACCTTTCAACTGCATGCCGTGAGTCATCTGTGCAGACGTGCTGGGTCGTTTGATGGTGGTAAAGGCCTAAGCCCTGCCCGAAGCTTTCTCATCTGCAGTTGAATTACGTACACGTTCCACATTCGTACATTCACACACCACTGTGTGTACGTTAGTGTCTCTCCAAAAAGGACAAAAGGTAATTTAACTTTAAGGTTAGGAATAGCTAACTATTTTGAGTAGAATATAAAATCTACTTTTTGGAAGTGGTTGGTATTGATGTTTGTTCATTTTGGACGTTCATCTTTCATAAGGAATAATGAAGCAAGTGCTAGAATACATTTTACTGTAGTGATGCTAGCCTGGGTTTCCCAAATAAAGTAGGGTTCTCAAACTAAAATCATATTCAAATGGCTAATATAAATATCAAACAAACAAATTTTATTAAAAAAAGGTCTCACTGGCTAGGTGCAGTGGCTCATTCCTACAATCCCAGCACTCTGGGAGGTCAAGGCAGGTGGATTGTCTGAGCTCAGGGGTTGAGACCAGCCTGAGCTACAGCAAGACCCCACCTCTAAAGCCTCTAAAAATAGCCAGGGTTGTGGTGGGTGCCTGTGATCCAAGCTACTTGGGAAGCTGAGGCAAGAGAATTGCTTGAGCCCAAAAGTCTGAGGGCACTCTACCTAGGGTGACAAAATGAGACTTTGTCTCAGAAAATAAATAAATTAATAAATAAATAAAAAGAAAAAGAAAAGGTCTCACTGGTGTTAGATTTCAGTAAGAGAGCGGGCCAGGCAAAACTCCGGAGCTGGTTGATGACCAGATGCTTCTATTTCATTTACAACATGCCTGAGTACCACTGGCAAAAAGACATACTGGTTTCTTTGGACTATGAAAGGTGACAAGAAAGCATGAGAAATTGATTTCATGAGAACCAGATATGTTAAAATTGACAAAAAATATATTTTAACTTCAGGATCATAATTATCAAAATAAAAATTTTGAAGAGAAGGAAAATGTCAGAAATCTAAGGCAGCATAATGTTTGTTAATAGAATGCATGAATTTCCCACCTACATTTTTGACAAACTGTCTAATACTTATAATTTTGTTTCATAAGTACTAATATGACTAAATTTTAATGATTGATTCATATGCTCTAAAGGCGATAGGGGTAGTTTCTTTTTAAAGGTCATTCATTGAATTTGTAAAGGTCTAAAATGTTTAATATTACTTTAGCATTTCCTCCATATTTGTCATCTAAATCTTACCTGCACATCCAAACAAAATTCCCTTGCACAAACAGTTGTTCTTTATACATACATATTCATGACACCAATGTGATTAATCATCTTTTCTTTCTTATTCCTAGAGTTTAAAGGAAAAGAACAGGATGTTCTTTTGACAAGGCTCTTGAAGTAGGAATGAGATATGTAATTATATTTTTTGAAGGGCCATTTTCAGTTATTGAAATTTCTGATATTTATAATGCTTAAATCTTTAAATTGCTTCAATTGCACTGGGGATGGTGAGATAATGATAATTATACAGTTGTTTTTGTCAATTAAGACTCTGACATTAAATCTATTTATGCTTAAGCTCTTAGAGGAAATGTGGTCTGAGCCTTCATTATCAGGCAAGCAGGGTCAGCACTTAAAAAGACAAATCCTGTGTAGCTACAATACATATTTTTCTCACTGCAGGATATATATTTTTAAGAAACTGCATTCATTTTTGATAGTTCTTTACAATACTCCTAATCATGACATACGCTTGAAAAACTTTATATTTAAAATGCATTTTTTTTATAATTTTATTGAATCATAATTCTGTACATTGGTGCAATCATAGGGCACGATTCATACACATTCAGAAATGTTTTGATCGTACTGTTACAGTTAGCCTTCATGGCATTTTCTTGATCACTATATAAAGACATTGATACTCTACATTTAATAAGTTTCCCCAGTACCCTGCTAAGATGGATGGAGCTGGAACATGACCTCTAAGTTTTAAACATAACTCATAAAATGCGTGGCTCAGGTGGGAGCAATTAACATGACATGAGTGTGTTTTCTTGATTCTATGGTGGGGTCCTGTTTCTCATCTCTGTTTTTGAAGGATATTAAAGGTGAGATTAAAAATGCTCCCATTGATCTGATTGCCTGATCATAATAGGGAAGGAGATGAAATCGATTCTAGCTTACGATTCAGTGTTTCAATGTTATTCTACAACACCTGTTGGCCAGCAATTGTTGGGGATTATTGCAAGTTTCTTTCTTGGGAACAGTGTGGCAACAATAATAAATCAGATTTAAACTGGGCTACCAGAGGGAATTGTTTAAAAGATTTAAAAGTCTCCTTATAGTCGAAGGTGTTAATTCTAAGTGGTAAACTGGAATGATTCTGCACACATCCTGGGACAGACTTATAGTTTCTAAATCTGGGTAATGATCAGACATTCTCTGAAGCCAGGAAACCCTTCTCCCAGAAATATAGAATATCAGAAAATTATCTGCCAAAGATCCATGAAAAGATACCAAAGGTGCAATAGTTCTTTAATTTTTTTTCTCTCTTTGGCTTAGGTGAAATGGAGGCTCCTGCTTTGATAATTAGACTTTCATTTGGCAAACCCTGACACATAGTGGAGTTGAGGAAATCAATTCTCACTAATCTAGTAAATTCTCTCCTCGAGAGAAAAAGGATTTAAAAACTTTCATGATGTATTTAAATTCAACAGATCTTTCACTTACAATGCTATGCATAGGGCAGGAGCAACTCTAAGGTCACAATGGGCAATGGATTTTACCCTTTCTGGTATAGAATGACATTTCACGTTGAGGCAAACGAGGAAGAAGCATTCAAGTGCCAACGAGGGGAAAGAAATATACATTATTTTATTATTTGTGATGGCAATGCATGCTTTATGCAATCCATCATTCCTACTTGTCTAAATATGTGTTTTCCCTGAGGGAGAATTGTTTAACAATTATCAAAGATGTTTCAGGGGTTCTGTAGAAAAGGTGACTAGAGCTAAAGCAAATATTTTACAACTTTTTACTTAATATTCTGATTTCCTATACCCTTACCTGTGCACACATATACACCCGTATCCATATATGTATATTGTATATTCAAGGGGTCATTTTTCATATTTAAATTTTAATTGTGAGAACACAGGTTTATGCTTCATGTCATTTATCTAGGGGGAGAATAGCTCCTTGCTCATTTTATTTTGCAAACTCACTTGCTATATATATATATATATATATATATTTAACCTCTTTCCATCTTTTTATTCTGTTACTAATAGAGCCTTTAGCTACTAAGGCACACAGGGCCACTTTATGAAAAGTAACTGAAATTAACCACATACATCATTTTGGTCACAAACCTCACAGCCACCATTTACAGGAACAATTCCCTTTTGGGGTAACAGTGCTACATAAGACCTTCCTGTGGAGAAAAGATTGTTCTCCTATTTGGAAGCCTTGTGCCACCACCCATGCCCTTTGGGCATTTATGAAATCACCGTTTTCCCAAGCTTTCTTCTAAGTAGGTTGGGCTCTACCTAATGGAAGGAGATTACCCTTACCCTGCCACAGGTGGCTCACCCTTTGCTAAGGCTTTTCAAGCATCAAAGGCGGCAGCACTGTGCCCAGCATCAAGGCTGAGCAGGCAAAGAGCTTCCCAGAGATTGCTCTTAAAATCTTCCTTCCATTCTGAGCACACCTGCTTCTGCTAGTGCTGTTTACTCCAGGACCTTTAGGGTCAGTAAAGCTTTTCAATAAATTTGGTGCCTTTAAAAAACTATTTCTCATAGGTTTGTTACACATGCCTGGTAATTTATTTCAAGTGAAAAAAGAACAGAGAGAAAGGGCAGGTAGAATTCTAAATGTCCTGAGGCTTACCCTAATTTTTTTTCATAAATTTTAACTGGTAACATACAAAAGTTGTAAAAACAAAAATAAGTGTAATGTTGTTGAAGAAACGTTATTTAAAGGGGACCGATGTGCAGCCAGGCTTTGCAGCTGTTGGGTGTTATCGCCACCGCGTTCTCTCCTCTCCTGGAGAGTCGATCCTAAATGCTCAGGACTAATTTCTGTCATTTCATGCAGTTCCACTCTGTACCTTGTCTTTCTGCAAAGCAAAGATAATATTGTTGTTCAAAACTCGGCCATCCACAACGCTTAAGGAGAATGGTTTTATTATTTTTCAGCAAGAACATTCAAAATGTCTTTAGCTATATTTTGCAGTTACCTGAATTCTTAAAAATAGAGTATAGAAAATAAATTTCCCTATTTTTGTGGCTTAACTCCCCATTATGAACGTAGTTCTGATTCAAATATAGTGATAATGTTATGCCCAATTGAGTAATACAGGAGCACTTAACCTCTATCTGCTAATAACCTCCAGCTCCTAGAATGTCACCACCCTTAATTTGTTTCTTCCAAACTGCCCTAATTGAGAATCAGAATTTATCCAAATGGTATAATTATTTATGATATAAGAAGTCTCCTCCTGTGCATACTGTATACATTTCTTTTGGACATTTAGATGACTTTTGTTTGTTCCTGCCATACTTCCTTTTTCTTGACTATTTGCAGGAAATAACCAGTTATAATTTTTACCTAAGTCTCATTAGATAATGGATTTCTGTCCTAGAGAACAGATACTATGCAAATAATGTCTGCTCATTGAAGGACAAGAATGCACTATAATTGGTTTTTTTTTTTCTGCTGTTGTTCAGATGGTTCATAAAGAATAAATAAATGTTCCATTGACAAAGTTAACTATGCATTTTGGCTTATTAAATGAATTTTAGGGCAATGGAGAGAAAATCATTTTCAAATCTGCTATACTTGGTCCTCACTAATTGTGTTTTTTACCTATGAGATATAGATTTTGGAGGCTATATTTGCAATCAGGGACACATATGCCATTTATATATAATATAAAAAGTTTTTCTTTTTTTTCTTTTTCTTATTATTGAATCATAGCTGTGTACATTAGTGCAGTCAAGGGGTACAATGTGCTGGTTTCATACACAATCTGAACTATTTGCATCAAACTGATTAACATAGCCTTCATGGCATTTTCTTAGTTATTGTATGAAGACATTTGTATTCTGCATACAGTAAGATTTTCCTCTACCCTTCTAAGATGCACCATAGGTGTGGCCCCCCCAATTAAAATGTTTGTCTTAAATAGGGAAGTTTGTGATCTCCATTTACTTAGGCATATAATTCTATTATATCCATCTTTTAAAGATAGCTGAGTTTCCATCTCTTTGTGAAGTATTATAGTATTACTGCTGGCCATCAGGTTGTTCTGGATACAACCCAGTCTGCATATGGTACATATGGCCAGGCATCACCAATTAGTGAATCTAGGTCAGTGGGGATATAGGCTTTATTTGAACTAGTCTCTCAACTTTTCTGTGAGAATGACATCTTTGTTAAAATTTTTTAAAACTAGAATAATGAAATAGCAAATATCAAGGTGGGTATTGAGGTACTGAAACAAAACCCAATATAGAAAACCAGCATAGCATGGTGTAGGAGCAAGAACTTTGGTGTAACTGGAACATTGAAAGTGTGGCTAGTTTAATAGAATGTCTCTATTCTATTATTTGTTTATTTGTTTGTTTTCAGACAGAGTATCACTCTACCATCCTGGATAGAGTGCTATGGCATCATAGCTCACAGCAACTTCAAACTCTTGAGCTTGGGCAATCCTCTTGTCTCAGCGTCCCGAGTAGGTGGGACTACAGGCATGCACCACTATGCCTGGTTACTTTTTCTATTTGTAATAGAGACAATGTCTTTCTCTTGCTCAGGCTGATCTCAAATTCCTGAGCTCAAGCAATCCACCCTCCTCAGCCTCCCAGAGTGATAGGATTACAGGTGTGAGCCACTGACACCTGGCCAAATGTCTCTATTCTACACGGAAATGTCGTCCCGGTGAGCAGGGACCTGAATGGGTAGTGTTTTGCAAAACAGGAGAGATATTTACATTTTATTTTTAGTAGATTTTAAGTAGAGATGTGACTTGCTCCTGATTAATACTTTAGAAATATTTCTTTGGCTTCCATATAGATGACTTATAGATGGAGTGCAAGACCTGAAATAAGGAGATAAGAGACTGTTGGAATCTAGTATAATGGTGGCTTAAATAAAGTGAATTTCATGGAAATGGCAAAAGCAGTCATATAGGGGATTTTTTTTTTTTCGGCAGAGGTTTGGAGGTGTAAGAGGTAAGGTAGAGTATTACTTCACTAAGGTAGTCAGGGCAGGGTGAAGTCTGGGTTCTGGTATTGAGCACTTGCCTGGTGGTGATATTATTGAGTGTGATGGAGTAGGTTTGAAGGGATGCATTTTTCAGGGAGGGAATGCTAGAGAATAAAGATTTCTGCCTTAGCCATACTGAACTTGAGACATCTCAGTAGATATATTGGCTTTATATCTGTATATATAAGTCTGAGGTTCTAAGAAGCATATTATTCTGCAGATACAGATTTGGGAGTCTTTCTTTCATTTTTAAAGTCATAGGACTGAGATGAAGAGATGATGTCACCAAGAAAGAGTGAACATGTGGAGAAAAGGAGGGTGCCCTTCCCGAGCCATGGGGAATGCCTGCATTTAGTTGTTAGGAAAGAAATGGGAAGCAATAAATGAGACCACTAGGATGTAGCTGCTTAGGCTGCAAAGATGTAGCTACTTCATCCTGGAGAGAAATCAGGGGCGTGTAGTTCATGGAAGTCAAGAAGAAGATATGGTGAATGTTGTCAAACATAGGAGAGGTTCAAATCAAGGAGAAACTGTAAAATGGCCATTATATTTGGGAAAATGAAGGTCTTAATGCCTGGGGAAAAATATTTTCTGTGGAGCAGAGAGGATTGGATGAAAGTGAGAGAGGAGAGCAGTAGATAAACTTCTCAATAAAGGGTTCTCTGAAGGGTCAAAGAAACATGAGGCCATAGGCAGGAAAGAAAGGAACTGAGTAATTTGCTTATGTGTTTATTTTGTTTTCTAAGGTGTGTATTATATACTCAGGGTACAACAGAAGATAAAATGACTTGGGAAAGAAAAGGGATAATTGCAGCAATGAAGTGCTTGAGAAAGTGGGAGTGATTGTGGTAGAGACTTCATAGAGCGCAGGGGAAAGCGTGGCCTTTGCTATGAGGAATATCATTTTATCTACAGCAATGGGGGGGGGGGAGAGTGTGCGATAGAGCCTGCTAGGTCGGTATATGCTGGTGTTGTGAGCACGACAGAGTTTCTCTCTCATTGCTTCTCATTGCTAAAAGAATATGAGGCCAGCTGTGGAAAGTAAGGCAGGGAAGAAGGCCACCTAGTTTGTCTGAAGGGCAAGAAGTGTGGATATCTCATCTACCTACCACCTTTTCCAATTATCTTACTTTGGGTTCTGCATACTTTTAGACTAGCCTGGAAAACTTAGCAAAACCTGGGCTGCGTTTTTCCCCTCTGCACTTCTATATCTCAGTTGACAGGGATCATTTTAGGTTCCACCTTGATTAGTCATTTATGTATTAATATTTATTGTTAGTTTATTCAGTACCAGAATAGCATTTAGTCTTTCCATGCTCTACTTTTTCATCCTTCCATTTGATTTCAGCCATATCAGAAGGAGACAGATCTGCCTTCAGGAGGTCCATAGGGGACCCCCAGGATTCTCTAGTTTTGTTTCTGAGTCCACAGCAAAAGAAAGATGTCCTTCAGTCTGTGGACAGTTGCTACATGATGGTGTAGTTTATTATTAAAGAGCATCATTGAAAGGAATTATGCTGTTTAGGTTTGATTTCTAATTTTCAGATTCAGCGCCTTTATGCTGAGCTTGTTTACGTCAGACATTGATTAAAATTTCAGCTCCTCACCACCTAGATATTTGATCATGGTGAAATTGCTTAACCTACCATTTTGTTTATTTATTTATTTTTATTAGATCATAATCGTGTACATTACTGCATTTATGGGGTACAATGTGCTGATTTTATATACAATTTGGAATGTTTACATCAAACTGGTTAACACAGCATTCACCTCACGTATTTAATTGTCGTGTTTAGACATTTATACTCCACTATTAATATATTTGACATGTACCCCTGCAATATGCACAGTAGGTGGGGTCCCACCGATTACCCTCCCACTACCCATCCTCCCCTCCCCTCCCCTCCCCTCCCCTCACCCTCCTATTCACTCCTTCTTTCTGGGCTATATTTGTGATTTATCTTTCGTGTAAAAGTGTGGGTGATTATCTATTGATTTCATAATAGTATTGAGTACATTGGGCATTTTTTTCCATTCCTGAGATACTTTACTAAGAAGAATATGATCCTGCCATTTTAAGACAAAGAATATAAAATCTAATAGAGCTGATAATGTGATTTTGACAAAATAAAATATAAGGATTAAAATATGAAATGTTCAATACTGTCATTAAACTTACATCAATTATGAATATATTAGGTATTATGTTTAGGCAGGAAGAACTATCGAGCCTTAGTACTATGAAATATAACACAGAAATCTATTCAAATATGAAATTAAGTATGATTTATTCCAAAGTAATCAATTAATGCTTTCCAAATTAACTGAGAACACTTTGTCTGAAATTGAACTCAGTGTAGATAATTTTTCAGTAAAACTGTAAGCATATTAACTAATATAGCAAACTTAGAGGTTAATAAATGCAAGTAATCTTATTTGGAGGTACAAACCTAATTAATCATAGCCAGGTTCTGCACCCCTCCTCGCCTTCATAACACATACACATACAGTGCAAGTTTAGGCTGATCAGTGTATTAGGGTCTTTGTTCTGAGATGATCAAAATTTGCATCTAATCTCAGAAGCACTCATGACTAATAAGAGCGTATTAAGGGAGCCAGAAAGCGGCCTCACTTAAGTTACAGCGTCTCAACTGGTCCTTGCTTCTCCAGTTTATCTGTATTATGGATTGTGAAGGTACTTAAAAAAATTATACTTAAGATAATACTACCCACAGCATTTTACCATGAAAAATATTGAACATTTTAAATGTGTAGTATGAAATGCACCATCTTTGACTAGCCTCATTGGCCGTTTTCCTGCCAACTGTAAAGTACCCTAATACTCCAGAATTTTAAACTTGTTCTATTTTTGGAATTAATGTAAAAGTAAATTATTCCTTATAAGAATCAGAGCATTCCTCATTATTCCTAATCAAAGAAGTTTATTTCAGGAGTCGTCTGCACTAGGACTTGTTGATGCTGCACATAAAATGCATCTTTTTAACCTGCAAGGTTGTTGTTTACGCGCCTTGGGTCTGCTTATTTTTGCAAGTGTGTGCATTTAAAATCACCATTTGTGTTTTGTGCTCTTCTGGCTCTTGACTTTTGAGGAAATTTGGATGGAAACGATGAGAACGAACATCCAACTGAGAGAAAACACCACTTTTGTCTACACTTCAATCAGCAGGAGGTTCCCTTTTAGGTTGTTTAGAAAAATTCGGGCCTGTCATCTGCATGGCATCCGATATTTGACAGAGAATGTTCTTCTTTTTTAAGGCCCTTTGTGTCTTCACTACTGAATAAAACAGAAACTTCTAAGTGTATAACAGTTGAAGTTATCACCTATGACAATGCTAAAAATAAAACCACATAAAATGTTGTGTTATTATGCATAATAGACCAAGGACCATTATATGAATACCAAATAGAGTCATATAATTCTCTATGGATAAATAAGTATAATCTATAATTCAGATTAGACATAAAAATATTTTAAAAACCAAATATTTGGCATAAACCACTTTGAATACTGTTTGACATTATCTACTGAATTTAATACATGCATACAATATGATGATGCGATTTAATTTGTGAGCACATGCCCAAGAGAAATTTGTGCCCTTGTGTACCAAGACACATAAAAGATGCTCACAGAAGCACTATTAATAATACCTAGAGCTGGAAAGAAACAAATGCACTGATGTTAGCATGGATAAATGTATTGTAGTATAGTCATAGGAATGCTATACAGCAGGAAAAATGAACAAACAACTGTTACACTCAACTGTGTAAGTAAAACCTTGGACATAATGCTAAGGAAAAGAAATGAGATAGAAGAGTACATGCTTCCTGGCCGTGTCCAGTGGCTCACGCCTGTAATCCCAGCACTCTGGGAGGACAAGGCAAGTGGAATGCCTAAACTCAGGAGTTCAAGACCAGCCTGAGCATGCGTGAGACCCCATCTCTAAAAAATAGCCAAAGGTTGTGGTGGGCACCTGTAGTCCCAACTACTAGGGAGACTGAGGCAACAGAATCACTTGAGCCCAAGAATTTGAGGGTGACAAATGAGACTCTGTCTAAAAAAAAAAAGAGAGTACATACTTCCTGATTCTATTTGTAGAACATTAAAAAATAGATGCAGTTCAACTATTATGTTAGATAAAAGTCTAGATTGAAGTTATTTTTAGGGAGGTGGTTGTAGAGGCAGTAATTTCTCTTAATCTGGATGTTGGTGATAGGTTTCTGATTATGATAATACATTGATAATGTTATAATAATACACTGAGATTTTAATTTGTGATGATAAATCGATATCACACAAAGAGAAAACATTGTACATTTTTATACGTGTATTATATATGCATGGCATATGGCATAGTGGTAACATGTACTAAAGTGGTATAGATTATGTACCAATTTTTAAAATGTTATACGCGGAAAAGGAGAAAATCTCAGGAAATAAAAAATACCCTGTTTCCTCCTCGATAGAGATAAATAAACTATGTACAAGTCAGTATGGAGTATATTGTGAATGTGTCAAAATATGCTGAGTAAGCAAATCTACTGCTCCCTCCAGACTTTCTCATGGAGCAGAAAGTCGAGCCACATCGAAATGCATTTTGTGCATCTATTAAAGAATTAAAAAGCCTTTATTCTGAAAAATCCTCAAGCATATCAACAAGTAGTGAATGTCAGCTGAGGCAATTATTTCCATTGTTTTGTACCTCAGAGTGTCTTGGATTTATCTTGGCTTTTATTGAGTTCAACAATTCAATTTCAAGATAAAATGCTTTATTTGGCTTCTATTCTTTGTGAAGCTCTATGGTTTTAATACAATAAATGTTACAGGCACAGCATGCCAGTGACAAAATTTTGTTCACGAGAGTACTATTGATTTTAGCAAAGTTAGTGTATTTACTTATGTAAATCTATGTTGCTTACTGGAAAAAAAGTACATGATGAAAGATAAAATATTTTCATACACATTACCTGACAGATGAACTTTGCTAAAATAAAGTCTAGAAAAGTTTTTAATCAAATGTATATTATTGCTTAAAAACTATTTTTCATAATCCCTTATGATATATCATCCAGGAAACTGGTAAAGGGGATATTAGTAGCTGCCATTGACTAGGCATTTGCCACACAGCAGACGTAACATGACATGGCTGATGATGGAGAAGATATGCATCCGGGGAAAGTCAAGTTACACAAGGCTTTTTAAGTGTTCTCAAATTGTTTCCCCTAAAACCATTATTATCATTTATCCTAGTAAGGGGGAAATTGGCACTTTCAAAGGAGAACACTATCCTTTGATGGCTGTCCTGAGATAAAGTTCGTTTTTTTTTTTTTTTTTTTTTTTAAAGTTAACACCAAGGGGAAATAAAAACAAATATAGTTATTTGGCATGAGATCCTGTGTGTAGATCTAAATATATGTATAAAAATACTTAACATCTTGAAAGCTGTAGTTTTGCTTTGGATAGGATTCCTTTTCATTATGAGATCTGAAAAATTTTAACCAATCTCCCTGTCTACTTTACATGGGGGAAAAAAACAAAAACAAAAACAGATTGAGAGTATTTCTTTGTCAAATCTAGTTGCCTTGGGATGAGAATGAGTAAAGATGAGTTGGGCATTATAAAATGTTTTTACTATTCCAAGTTATAATTGATGTTGTAATATAGTTTCACACTGAGTTTCTTTTAGGAAACAAAAGTGGAATATTAAAGAAAAAGGTTTATTTAAACAGAGGACATGATGGTCTTGTATATGTCTTTAATAACCATAGGGAGTAACTCTAAGGGAGGTGAAAATGTTAGTAAATCAATCTAAGGGCAAATGTACCTGTATGAAAGAATCAAAAATGATTACTAGGATTTAAGAAAAAGGAAAAAATTATAGGATATGTTTAAAATGATATATAAAAGACTGGTGAGATTTATGATTATGAAATTTTGAAGTTTTTTGTAAATTAAAAATACAAGTACATAAAAGATCGATAATATTAAGACATTTAGATTAAGCCTATAGTCCCAGCTACTTGGGAGGCTGAGGCAAGGGAATCGCTTATGCCCAAGAGTATGAGGTTCCTGTGAGCTGTGATGCCCAAGATTATAAAGTTGAGGTGAGCTATGATGTCACAGCACTGTACCCAGGACAACAACATGAGACCCACCCCAAAAAAGATGTCTGAGATTAAAAAAAACTAACCATGCATTTATCCCACCCCTGTCCAACTGCCAATCATGTTCATCCTTTCATAGTTGTCTAATGATAGTACCTCTTAGCTACTTCTTCTGGTATTTCTAAATGATAGAAATCATCCTTATATCACAGTTCTATTTGATTAGTATATCTTTTACTATGTAAATATTGTCCAATGTTTAGAGTGTCTGCTATTTTGTGTTTATATGTCCCATCTTAAGACTTAATTAATTAATTTTGATACAGGGTCTCACTCTGTTGTGTCATCTAGAGTGTAATGACATCATAGGTCACCACAATCTCAATCTCCTTGGCTCAAGCGATCCTTCTGCCTCAGCCTTGCGAGTAGTTAGAATTATAGGTGCACACCAACACACCCAGGAAATTTTTCTCATTTTCGGTAGAAATGGGCTCTTGCTTTCACTTAGGCTGGTCTCCTAAGCAAAGTGACCATCGTTGGTCTCCTTGGTCTCCCAAATTGCTAGAAATAGAGATGTGAGCCATCTTGCTCTGCAAGAAGTTATTTTTCATTTGTTTATTTTTCCTGGGTTTCTAGTTCTTCTTATACTCCTTATAGTATTTGCCATGATTGTATTCTTTTCTCCTCACAAACATTTCAACACATTAGTTATTCTAAATTGTCCCATTTTTCTTTAGAGCTCTTTCCTCAAAACCCTCTGTGTTCTGCTTCAGCCTGGGTCCCTTTCTCCCTACGTCCACTGTTCTGTGTTCCTACGTTGGATCTATTTTGTCTGGGAGTCCACACAAAGATTCTTGGCTTATTTTGCCATTTTGCTGAGTGGATCCTCAAAGAGCTTCTTTTTTTTTTTTTTTTTTTTTTTTTTGATAGTGCCTAAAGCTGTCACCCTGGATAGAGTGCTGTGGCATCATAGCTCACAGCAACCTCCAATTCCTGGGCTCAAGCAAGTCTCTTGCCTCCGCCTCCCAAGTAGCTGGGACTACAGGCGCCAGCCACAACGTCCGGCCATTTTTTTTT
>CAUYON010141850.1:0-40064 GCA_963573935.1 Arctocebus calabarensis
ATCAATGTCTTTATATAATGATCAAGAAAATGCCATGAAGGCTATCTGTAACAGTACGATCAAAACATTTCTGAATGTATATGAATCATGCCCTATGATTGCACCAATGTACAGAATTATGATTCAATAAAATTATAAAAAAAAAAAGTTAATTAATTTGCCAGAGGTCCCACAGATGGAAAGCGGCAAGGGTGAGATCGGAATCTGTATCTGTTCTGTAGTCTCTACTCTAATTAACAAACCTTTTCTTATGGGATGAAGACTCCCACTTGATTCTCTGGAGGAACAGGCCTGGAAATGTCTCCATCACTGCACTCCACAGTCCTATGCTGAGACAGAAACAAATCCTGCCAGGATACCATAGGAGGGATTCCCCCAAGTCGCCATGTAGCCTGAAGCTACTCAATGCTTCCACCTGGATTTTTTCCAATATGTGCAATTGCTTAACAAGGAAAAGAAGAAAGACCTTGCTTTCTATGTGTTTCTGATCTTTGATCCTAGTAGAAAAGATAGTGCTTGATGAATTTATTGTTCTTCAAAAAAAGAGTGGTGGTGGGGGGAGAATAAAGTTGGGGAAGAAAACATCAATGCAGTTGGTTTCCAGAATTCTCTGGAGCATCTCTAAGTCACTAGCCACATTCCTAAGCAGAAAGCTCTAAAGAGTAATAGCTCAGTTCATTGCAGTGAGATGCCTGGTTCAAGTCAGAACTATATCTCTTCTTAGCTCTGGGCATTTAAGAAAAATAAGTCACCACTCTGAGCCTGATTTTTCACAAAATGAGGACAGTAGTACTCCTGGCTATGCTAACCTGAGATGAGAATCAAAATTGGCCAAGGCATAGGAAACATCTTGTGAATATCAGTATGCTAATAACATTAAAACATTGCAAAGCTTGGTGTGTGCAAGTATTGATTTATGTAATAAATATTATTGAGTATATTTGAGTTGTAAGACACTGAGGTTCTGAGAACATAGGACAGATAAACAAGTGGAATTTATTCCCACATATTCTAGTGTAAATAAAATAAGTAAACAATGTAGTTTGAAGGTGTTAAGTCCTAAGGGGAACAAGAAAGCAGGGAAGGTCAGTGGCAGCACCAGGGGAAGAGCTGTCATTTCAGATGGAGTATCCAGGGAAGGCCTTTCTAGGTAGGTAACATTTGGGTAAGGAGTTGAAGAGGGGATCAACTCAAAAGCAATCGAAGATTTAAACATAAGACAAGGTTAATTAACTTGTTAGAGGTCCCAGAGATGGAAAGTGACCAGGATGAGATCTGGAGAATTAAATGAGTTAATGTAGGTCAATTGTAAAAGTTCTGAAAGGCAGCACAAGGGAAAGGCTCCTGGATATTAATTTTGGCAATGAATTTTTGTATGTGATGCCAAAGGCACAAGCAACACAAGCAAAAATAAACAAGCATCACTATATCACACCAAAAAAGGTTTTGTGCAGCAAAGGAAACAATCCACAAAATAAAAAGGCCACATATACGATGGGAGAAAATATTGCAAGCCATAACTCTGATAGGGGGATGATATTCAAAATACATAAGAAACTCACACAACTCTCCAACAAAAAATAAAATGAAACAAAATAATCTAATCAAAATTAGCAAAGGACCTAAAAGATAGTTTTCCAAAGAAGACACATGAAGAGCCAACCAGTGTATGAAAAGATGCTCAATGTCTCTAAATATCAGGGAAATGCAAATCATGATCACGATGAGGTAACACCTCATACCTTATAGGATGGCCATTGTCTAAAAGCCGAAAAATAACAACTGCTGGTGAAGATGTGGGAAAAAAGGAAATTTTGTAGATCATTAGCAGGAATATAAATTGGTACAGCCATCATGGAAAATAGTATGAAAAATAAAAATACAATATCATGTGTCCAGCAATCCCGCTGCTGAATATATTATCTAAAGAAAATGAAATCAGTATGTCAAAAAGAATACCTGCATTGAGCTTTATTCACATTAGTCCAAATATGGAAATTACTGATGTGTCTATCAACAGATGAAAGAATTTAAAAAAATGTGTTTGTATATGTGTGTGTGTGTGTGTGCATGAAGCATTATTCAGACTTAAAAAAGAAGAATTCCTGCCATTTGTGACAACATGGCTGAACCTGGAAGACATTAAGCTAAGTGAATGAAGCTAGATAAGAAAAACAAATACCATGTAATCTCACCGATGTGACCATCTAAAAAAAGTTGAACTAAGAAAGAGTAGAGCAGTGCTCATCAAGGGATGGTGGAAGTTGGAGGTTGTGTGTCAAAGGGTACAAATTTCAGTTATAACATAAATGTATTCTGGAGGCCTAATGTACAACATGGGGACTATGATTTCAAGTATTATACACTTGAAATTTACTGAAAAAATAGGTCATAAGTGTTCTCACCACAAAAGGTAAGCATGTGAAGTAATGGATAGGTTAACTTGATTGGGAGAATCATTTTACCGTATATTCATATACCAAAACATCTCAAATATGCCTGATGTTTATTTTTCAATCATAACCTCAAGAAATCTGGGGGAAAAAGATTTGAAGAGGGAAGAGTATTGATCATGAAGGAATAACCCAAATTTTGTGACACACCTAAGTAAGCATTGCTCTGGTGACTAGCCTGGCATTGCCACCTTCCCTGCACTCCATGACTGCAGCCCTTTGAAACAAGCAGAGTATGCCCCAGCCCAGCAAAGAGAAAAGTAATACTAGCCAGTCCTGACTGTGAGCATGTTGGTATAAACTACTTGTGATCAAGCAAATTCTAATATCTGGAGCCCTAGTTTGACAAACCTGAGAAAATAGCTCAAAAAGTTTACAGCTGGCAGCTGGAGAGAATAATTTTGCAAAGTCAACAACCATTGCAGAATCCTGAGTTCCAATGTGGACTGTAATCATGAGGGAACCTTTATGCACAAGGTGAGTGCAAAGCTGGCAAGTTCACCCCATTCCTGTCTGCACAGAGAAGCTTTGCTTTTCAGTAAGCTGCTTCTGACCATGAGAAAGTCAGCAGCACCCCGGTGCTGTAGAGCTCAACTTTGACACATTCATCAGCATCTTCGGCAATGTAGCACCAAGGTCAACAGTGTCTCCAACAGCAAGGAAGCGTTCACAGGTCAGCAGTGACCCCAGCATGATGATAGGAGCCTAAAGGAGGCCTCACACTGCATCTAGACCACCAGAGGAGTGACTAGATTTGGAGTGCTAGTCACTGTTACAGCTCTGCATAAACTGTCTTTTACACGTAGAGAGCAAGAATCAGAGCATTGAGCAGAATTCCCAGGCAAAACGTTTGGCCTGAATTTTACTTAACCAGTGTTAGGCATAAGTTGTTACACTTGGCTTCATATCATGCTCCTTCTAGCAACGCCAGCATAAGGAAGCAAGTGTGTCTCAGCTTCTCTGGGATGTAAGCTTGCAGCTCAGAGTTGAGGTAAGAAACTCAGAGGCAGAGGACAATGTGAGGGATCTAATCCCATGCATGTCTATCCTAGACCTCAGACAGGAGGATGTATTCTCTGTGTTATAATGTTTTCTATCTGTGCCACAGGATACTGTGTTTTCATTTCTAATGGGGATTTTCCTGAGGATAAGCCACTCTTAAGGGAGAGACGAAGATGTTATTCACGTCTATACAATCAGGTCATCTCACCAGGGTTTGGGCCATAATGCAAACAATTTCTAGGTCCTGCTGGCAAGCTAAAAATCTCTCTGTGGGAGTTTATATGAATATACAAATGAGTCAGGCTATAGGCTTCCTTCTCACTAGACATACATTTTTAGCTATTTTTTTTTGCCCATCTCATCTTACTGCTCATTAAATTTTTACTAGTAAATATGTTTTCTCCACTGTTTTAATTAGAGCTTGCTGTACACCAAATACAGATAAATGAGAATTTTTAAATATTTAGACTTAATTGGGTGTTTCTTGAAATTAATTTTGAATTAATGAGCAGTAAACTATGTGTCAATCCTAGTGCTAAAATGTGTTTGCATTCATCTCCCCCTATCCCTTACCTATATCTCTATGAGACAGGTATTTGTGAAATGAAGGGAAACCTGGAGCTCAGAGAGGTAAGGAAGCCACAGAGGTTACACAGCTACAGGGTGGCAGTGCCAAAACCTAGGCTGCTCTATCTCAACTCCCTGCATGAAACACAAAGCTCTTTCAATTAACTGTTGCCGCATGACAAGTTGCCCCAAACCCTAGCAGCTTGTAACAGTTAACATTGATGATCTCACTGGACTTTGGACAGTCAGGAATCTGAAAGGGTCTTAGATGCAAAGTTCTGGTTGAAGATCTCTTTTTAAGTTGCCATCAAGTTGTATCCCAGGGCTACAGTTATCTTAATACTTCATTTAATTAGAAGGTCTAAGCTCATGCCCATGGATGTTGGCAGGGAGCTTCATTTGCTCACCATGGAGGTTTGCCCATAGGGCCACTAGCAGTAATACAGCTGGCTTCACCGCCGTGAGTGATCTGAGAGAGAGCAAGACCAACACGGAAGTCACAGGAAGGATACAATCTAATCTTGGAAGTGACATGTAATCACTTCTTTCATAAGTTATTGGTTACGGACACCCACCCCAGCACAATGTGGGAGGGAACTGTTCAAGGGTATGATTACCGGGAGGCAGAGATTACTGTGGGTTGCCTGGGAGGTTGGCTGCCATTACCTGCCACGGTTTGATGTTATTGCTGTAAAGGGACCCAACATACCCCAAGGTTTGAGGTCTCCCTACCAACTGCATAATGGCATGTAGAATGCAGAGGACACCTTGTCTAGTCATCTTGTTCTTAGTACAGAGACCAGGAAATATGAGAGAAGGCTACACAAAATAATTATTTTTGCATAGTTAATGGTGCCTTGAATAACGTGGGTTGGATGTGGTGCACTGAGGGTAGTTAACCCTCCTAAAGACCCCCCACCCCCATCTCTGCTATTTTTGATGATAAAACAGACAGAATAAAAAATATTACTAGACTTCCTAGATGCAGACGATCACCATATTTAGTACTATTTTTCTCATAACATGGCAGGACATTATCCAGCTCAGGAACCAAGAAAACCCAATGGGGAGAGAAAGGGAGAAATGAACCATAAATGCTGGAATTATTCCCCAGCACCAACAAATGATAAACTCCTGCTGTTCCTCACATAGATCTGTAACCACAATTGCATTTGTCCCTTTTAAAAATAGCAGCTGGATTCTAGGCTATTTCTAAGAGAGTAGAGTGTCATCTTCATTTTTAAACATGAATAAGCTACAGAGTTGAAGCCTGTGGGGGCTAAAGCATTAGACAGAGAGACTCAGAACAGAGAAGAGGGCAGGGACAAATTTCACCAGGAGTTCCAGAAAAGGGTTGTTTATTCATTTATTCTTTCAACCAGCATTTAGAGAGCCTTTATCATGAGACAGCTACTAAGCATAAAAATATGGGGAGATATAAAAATATTTCAAGCATAGGCCACTGCTTTCCAAAAAGGAAATAGTATAGGCTGATTCCCATATATTTAATGAACAAATATAATCTCAACCATTTATTCATTAATTCTCCAACCTATTCCTACCATTTATTGCTTTGTCAGGCATTGTGCTAGACCCTGGTATGGCACAGAAGGATAGAAATATCCGTCCTCTAGAGCGCTCAGTGTAGTTGGGGGTATTTATGGGGAATCAGGATTGAGATGGCTCCATAATGATAAGAGGAAGAAGAAACAAGTGGCACATAAATCTTTTTGGGAAACAGGATGAGGCAGGTGCTGGGGGAAGTTTCTAAGGGGAAGTGGTGCAGCTGAGCCTCAAGGAGAGAGTTGAAATCAATTTTTATACTCATATCTATATAAGTGACTCTCCAGCTATCTAGTAATTGGGTGCAGCATAGAAGTTAAAATCATAGGCTCTGATTTGAGTCCCAGCTTGGCCATTTATTAGCTGTGCATCCTTGAGTATGTCAGCCTCTCTGCCTCAGTTTCCTCATTTATAAAATGGGAAAAATTCATAGGGATTACCCTCTGGGGTCATTGTGGAATTGAGTTAGTTTCTGCAAAGTCCTCAAAAGAGTACCCGCCCCATCGTAAGCTCTGTGAAAGTATTAGGCATTGCTATTCGCAAGACGCGCTGCAACACTTCCCACTGGAGTGTCTCCTAGCCAGTGCATTTCAGGTATGTCCTTGGATTTGGGGAATTAAAATTAAGGCCCATGAAAGGAAAGCCTAAGATGCTGGTTTGAGCATGTTGGAAGAAGTGAGGTGAGAAATCTTTATAGCTGTACATTGTGAAAAGCGGGAGTTGCAACATTTTTGGCAGGAAGCTCGGGCAAGAGCTCTCAGATTCTTCACGTATCAGGGGCCTTAAGGAGGAAGTTGTACTGATAAACTCACAGCCATCCCAGCTTACAGGATTGGTGTCTGGAAGAGGAGGAGCGTGTGGACAAGTGTGCAACAGTCTTCGAGTGGGCATGGAACGGCAAGTAAGAACACACACCGGCTTCAGTCCCCATATCCTCAATATTTCTTCCCTTCCCCACTCACTCCTTGGGAGGCCCAGAAAGCAAATCCACTGAGGATTTGCAATTAGTGTATGACATATATCCAAGTAACTGCTGGACAAAGTATGGAGTGATGAAATCTTATTTGTAGCAGATTTAAACTGATTATTGTTACTGTGTTTTGTCCACGTTGTGGCACCATGCTAGACACATGTTATTAATCCATAACTTGTATTCTCCTGAGGAAGCTATTATTGTTATTCCCATTTTAAGATGAGTGAAGAGATAGAGTGGTTGATAAGTTTCATTGTATTATTATTAGTGGTTGGAGGAATTTGTTTTTAGCCTAAATCTAGATGACCCTTAAAGCAAGTCCTCATGACTTTTTGATACGGGGCATCAGATCTAAAGAGTATGGTGTTTGTAAGGAGGACACAGTGACATCTTCCCCAGAGAGGTGGCATTTGAGTTGCGTATTAAAGATATGCAGAGTTTTTAGACATGGAAAAGGTAAGACTGGTCATTCCAGAATGACCAAGAAATGATAAAGGGTATAAGGGCATGAGAATCATGAACCTCCCAAGAAAATGTGGAGGAGTTTGGTGAGGTTAAAGCATGGAGCTATGGTAGGAGGTATAAAGCTGGATGTGGCCAAGTTTAAGGAGGATCATCTGTTCCTCCAACCAAAAGGAAGTGCAAGCCCATCTTTGGGGAGGGAGGGCAGGAGCTGATGGAGTGGCTCCGCGTTCACTGTGCAGCACGCCACAAGCAGGTCACCTAACAACCTTGCCGCCATGCATGTATGGCTGGTGCTCAGCTTCTCCATCACTGTCTGAAGGCAGTGGCACAGAACCCGGCAGCTCTGGCTCCAGGGACTGGTGTAGCTCTCCAGGTTCAACTTGATGATGGGAAAAGAACAGCAGAAGAGGAACCAAGAAGGAGCTGAACCATAGACCCCAGACTGATGGATTATACCTCATAGAGTGTGCCTGGCTGGGCAGGAAGGAATTTCTTCTGGCTCCTTCTGGCGACACAAATGAAATCCACAGCAATGCCAGTCTGGGCTCATCTATTGCACAAAGAGCCAACATCTGCTGGATTGATGAAGATACCAAGTCGAGGATTTATCGTTAATGATCCTATTCTCTCCGCACACCATTTTAGACTAGAAATAATCCTCAGGTGGGTTGCATATCATTTTCAGAGAAAATGTGAATCCAAAACAAAAAAACAATTCTGATGACTTCTTCCTTATAGGAGCAGAGAATGGTATCATAGAAAAATCCTTAGTTTTGTAACCAACAATTCAGATCCAAGGCTCAATTTTGAGAGTTCAGCAATTATGTGATCCTGGACAAAACATTTGGTCTTTCTGAGTTTCATGTTTTTTAGCTGTAATGTGAGGCTATGAAAGAACACTCAGGGTAGATGCAAGCAGCAATGAGATAATGCAAATAAAAACACACTGCTATTCTATGGTAGTGAACAATTAGTGTGCATGAGAGACAATTAAGTTGAATACGAGAAAAAGGTCATCTGTTTCTCGTCTTCACGTCCCCTAAGGTGTCCAGCAATAATGTTCATAGGCACTATTCTTTGTCCTATGCTGCTAAGGCCCCACAAGGACAGCAGTTGCTTTTGCCAGGTATAATGACCCTGTGTATATGGAGACTGTGACATCTCTGCCTGGCACACAGAAGATAGAAAGGTTTGGGGCATTGCTGGCCCCCGCTTCAAGCGCAGTCTCTGATATCCTCACATTTCTTTCCTTCTGGCAAATGGTTGAGATGAGCACATCCAGGTGGATTTACATTTAAGCCTGCTTTCAACTAGTAGCACCAGTCCAAAAAGTATTCCTCTCTGCTCTTTCCCTTCTTTGGCACCGTTAGTTACTATCCATTTGTAGCTCTGTGACTTTGAGAACGTTGCTTAGTTTCTATGTCGTGGTGTTCTCAAATCTCTGATTTTAATGGTGCCTCCTTCCTGGTACTACTATTACAAAGAGTACTTAGATGTTACATAAAAGGAGAACGGCACATAATAAGCACTTAATAAATGTTAGCTACTGTTAGCATAGTGGTCACTACACTACATTACAATCTTCCCTTTACATGGTTCCCAGCCCCACTAGACTGACATTTCCATGGGAGCAGAAAAGGAGGGAAGGATGGGTCTGACATAAAGCAGATTAAGAAAAAATGAGTCCAGAAAGATCAGCTATATCAGGCAATGAGCATGGGGAGGAGGTGTATCAGGAGAACTTCTTAGAGGAAAAAAATCCTGGGCTGGAGCACTCAGATCTAGAAGCTATAACCTGGTGAGGAGGAGGGCTGGACTCTAGAATCTGGCACAGGTGCAGTGAGAGAGGGCAAGGTGGCCATCCATGTGACCAGAGAGGGAAGTCGAACAGATGCTAAAGGCCTTGAATGTTGTGTTAAGTAGCGCGGCCTGTGGCCCCTGGGGTTAGGGTTTTCTAAACTTTAGTCAATCGGTATCCCAAGTTTCGATGACTGTACGTATTGCTTATTTAACCTATTAAAGGTATTGCTTGTTTAATCTAATCTAAATGTTCTTTATAAGAAACTCTATTCTTATGATACATAACAACCCATATAATTTCCCATAAACATAAGATAATGAAACCAAGTGAAAACAAACTGTATTATTAAACTCTTGCTAAATCCTTTTGCTTGCTGGAAGCTCTGAGCCTAAGCCCACAATCTCTTGTCTAAAAGGGGAAATCACCAGGTTTTTGAGAAATGTGGCAGCTATAAAGGATACCTACAGTTAACTTTTCACTTAGGAGGATGGAGAGGCATCCGGGAGGATGCTGCTGCAGCGTCTGATGCGAGGTAACACTGTCACCAGGAGTCTTCAAAGGAATTATCAGAGCTACCCGCAGCAAGTGTCCCACAATTAGAGAACCCTCTTGGGGTGATGAGAAAAGTGTTGAAAGGCTTTGGAAAGGGAAATTTATACTTTTAGAATATCTTTCTGGCTGTATCAACAGAGAGTGGTCAGAGATGGGTCACAAGGACGTTAGGTAGAAGGAAGGTGTTTGATCCCTCCAGGGCGCCCTCCTCCCAACAGACCTGGGAAAGAGCTCACACTCCAAGCCCATTGTTATGCCTGGGATTGTCTCAGGGCACATGGCAGCCTGAAGAATATCTCTCCACATCTTGCTTTCTCTCTTTATATACTGTACAGTCAAAATGTTTTTGAAGGGTATGTCAAGCCCAGGAGAAACAGGACCTTCAAAACTCACCCAGAAAATCCCAGGAATGGAGGGGGAGGTGTGTGGTGACCAGGAGCTTACCACTTTCCTTTTTCCAGTTAGTGGCTGAGTGGGGCAGAGAAAGTAGAGACTGAGTGTGTGTACTTGCAGCTCAGATCATCTCTTAGTAGTTGGTCCCAGGCTGCCCTACTTTACCGCTCAGACATCTTTAACTGCTCTGGCAGAATTTGTGCCCTTTCCTTGAGAGACCAGTGGTCATCACATCAATTGGCTACATCCTGGAAATGATTCTAACCATCTCCTTCTCCCTGGTCCTGATGAAAATAATACCTGGAGGTCCCAGCATATAGTGTTTGATGAACTAGCTCACACTGTGGTGTAAATGACTACAAACAATTTAATTGCCTAAACTCCAGCTACAAATTAACCTGAATGAATGAATATCTTGTAAAGTTTCAGATCCTCGGGGCTTTATTTTGAAGTGGAAAATGTATCTGTTCCTCCATGTGATGCTCCCCTAAATCAAGAGGCGGCAAGGCTCTAAAGTTCCATTGATTGGTTAAGAGGGGTGCATAAAGTACACCAGGAGTCCCAGGAGTGTCACTGCATTGCACTTTCCAGTCCAACCATGGAGTTAGAGAGGTTTGTAAACACCCTCTCCTCTTCCTAAGAATGATCACATCTGTTTCAAAATGAAAACTCATTTGGTGATGCTCTAAATTGAAAGCACACTAAAGGTAGTGGCGAGAATGAATAAAAGGCACTCTGTGGGAAATTAAAGTGTTTCCATGTAACTTTGTTAGTAAGTGGATTTATGATGTAATCTAACATTTCATATGGAAATCCAAACACAATTATCTGAATAGGAAAATGTTGGGGAACACGGGAGAAAATGAAAGACATTAAAGGAATCATAGGAAAACTGTGGAGTTCAGTGTTTTGAGAAAGTAAAAGTTTCTCTTCCCTTCATTATAAATCATTTAGTTACCTTTGAGTTGATGGCATTTGGATTTATCCTTGTTGACAGATTTCTACTTGAACCTTTCCTATTGTTGATTCAATGTTGAATCTTATCTGTTTGAAAAGATCGAAGAGAATGTTTCTAATTCAATTTAAAATACTTCTTGTTTTTGATAGGTGTTGCGAATTATAGCCATTCAGAATCCTTGAAGTCAATGACAGCCAACAGGTCTATTTCTTTTTACCTCTGTAAAAAGGTAAGAGTGAGAGTAGATTAAGCATTTAGCTTTATTATAGTCTACCGGGCAGAAGAATCTAAATTAGTGATACAGGCTTATAGGAGATAACTCTCCTCCACCAAGCCTTGTTTTTCTAGCTCAGAAGCATCTTCTTTGATACAGTACTTGGTTTATTCATTCAAATCAGAGACTCCTAATACAGAGACAGAATGCACACCTACATCTGTGCCTGCTGCTACATCTAGAACAATAGTCTTCAATCCTGAATGCTCATCAGAATTCCCAGGAAGCTTTAAAAATTGCACAGGCTTTATTCCATAGCTGCCAAATCATTATCTGTGATTGTTTGGGTCCAGGCATCATAATTAAAAAAAACTTAAATTGAAATTTTTTTATTTTGGGTCACTATGAGGGTACAGATATTTTGATTACATGAATTGCTTTTGTATAGTTTGAGTCAAAGATACAAATATGCCCATCACTCAGGTAGTGTTCACTGTACTGTTAGATGTGAATTTACCCCTCCTTTCTTGCCCCCTCCCACCCTCTCACTTCCTATTTAATTTTACTACCAAATGCGCCCATGGATATTGATTGATTACTTCCAACTTAACAGTGAGTGCATATGGAGTTTCCTTTCCCATTCTTGAGATATTTCACTTAAAAAAAATTGTCCACAGTTCCATGTAGGTTCTTGCAAAGGATACAAGATCACCATTTTTTTTTTTTTTTTTTTTTTTAGAGACAGAGTCTCACTTTGTCACCCTTGGTAGAGTGCTATGACTTCATGGCTCACAGCAACCTCCAGCTCCTGAGCTTAGGCCATTCTCTTGTCTCAGCTTCCCACGTGACTGGGACTAAGGCGCCCGCTAAAATGCCCGGCTATTTTTTTGTTGCAGTTTGGCTAGGGCCAGGTTTGAACCCACCACCCTTGGTATATGGGGTCAGTGCCCAACTCACTGAGTCAAGGACTGGTGAGAACTTGGGTTGTTGGCACATCTTTGTGATTGTGATGTGTGCTTCAATAAACATTAGAGTGAACACATCTTTCTGATAAAATGACTTCTTTTTCTTTGTGTAAATACCTACTAGTGGGATTGCTAGATCAAATGATAGGTCTACTTTTTGTTCTTTGAGATGTCTCCATGTGACGTTCCATAGAAGTTGAACCACAAACACTGTATAAGTGTGCCTTTCTCTCCACATCCACATGAGGATCTGTTGTTTGGGGATTTTTTTCTTTCTTTCTCTTTTTCTTTTTATTAAATTATATCTGTGTCCATTAATGCAATCATGGGGTACAATGTGCTGGTTTCATATACAATCTAAAATATTTTCATCAAACTGGTTGTCATAACCTTCATGGCATTTTCTTAGTTATTGTGTTCAGACATTTATATTTTACATTTAGTAAGTTTCACCTGTACCCTTCTAAGATGCATTGTAGGTGTGATCCCACCAATTACCCTCCCTCCACACAGCCTCCCCCTCCCCACCCCTTTCCCCATATTCTTCTACTATAATTGGATTATAGCCTTCATATGAAAACTATAGATTAGTTTCATAGTGGGGCTGAGTACACTGGATACTTTTTCTTCCATTCTTGAAATACTTTGCTAAGAAGAATATGTTTCAGCTCCATCCATGTAAACATGAAAGAGGTAAAGTATCCATCTTTCTTTAAGGCTTCACAATATTCCGTGGTGTACATATACCACAATTTATTAATCCATTCATGGGTCGATGGGCACTTGGGCTTCTTTCATGACTTTGCAATTATGAATTGTGCTGCAATAAACATTCTGGTATAATATCTTTGTTATAATGTGATTTTTGGTCTTCTGGAAATATACCTAGTAGAGGAATTATAGGATCAAATGGCAGGCCTATTTTTATATCTCTAAGTATTCTCCAAACATCTTTCCAAAAATAACATATTAGTTTGCATTCCCACCAGCAATGTACACATGTTCCCTTTTCTCCACATCCATGCCAACATTTCTGGTTTTAGAATATTGTGATGTGGATTAATATTACTGGGGTTACATGGTATCTCAAAGTAGTTTTGATTTGCATTTCTCTGATGATTAAGGATGATGAGCATTTTTTTCATGTGTCTATGGGCCATGCACCTGTCTTCTTCAGAGAAGTTTCTCTTCAGGTCCCTTGCCCACCCTGAGATGGGATCACTTTTTTTTTCTTGCTAATATGTTTGAGTTCTCTGTGGCTACTTGTTATTAAACTTTTGTTAGAGGCATAACCTGCAAATATCTTCTCCCATTCTGAGGGCTGTCTGCTTGCTTTACTGACTATGTTCTTGGCTGTGCAGAAGCTTTTTAGCTTGATCAGGTCCCAGTAGTGAATTTTTGATGCTGCTTCAATTGCCTGGGAGTCCTCCTCATAAAATATTTGCCCAGGCCAATTCCTTCAAGAGTTTTCACTTCACTTTCTTCTAGTACTTTTATAGTTTCATGTCTTAAGTTTAAATCTTTAATCCAGTGAGAGTCTATCTTAGTTAATGGTGAAAGGTATGGGTCTAGTTTCAGTCTTCTACAGGTCGCCAGCCAGTTCACCCAGCACCCACCCATTTGTTAAATGGGGAATATTTTCCCCACTGAATGTTTTTAATTGGCTTGTCAAAGATCAAATAACAGTAGGTAGCCGGGTTCATCTCTTGGTTCTCTATTCTGTTCCATACATCTATCTCTCTGTTTTTGTGCCAGTACCATGCTGTTTTGATTGCTATCAATTTATAGTAGAATCTGAGGTCTGGTAGCTTTGTTTTTATTTCTGAGTAATGTCTTGGCTATTTGCAGTTTTTTCTGATTGCATATAAAACGAGGTATTATTTTTTCAAAATATTTAAAGTATGACAATGGAGCTTTAATAGGGATTGCATTAAAATTATATGTTGCTTTGGGTAGTATGTACATTTTGACAATGTTGATTCTTCCTAGCCATGAGCATGGTATGTTTTTCCAGTTGTTAACATTTTTTGCTATTTCATTTTTTAAAGTTTCATAGTTCTCTTTATAGAGATGTTTCACATCCTTTGTTAGGTAAACTCCCAATATTTCATCTTCTTTGGCATCTATTCCTGTGAATGGAATAGGGTCCTTGAATGTGTTTTCAGCTTGGTTATTGTTGGTATATATAAAGGCTACAGATTTATGAGTATTGATTTTGTAACCTGAGACACTGCTATATTCCTTAAGCAATTCTAAGAGTTTTGTAGTAGAATCCCTCATGTTTTTCAAGTATACAATCATATCATCTGCAAAGAGTGAAAGTTTAATCTCTTCTCACCCTATATGAATATCCTTGATCGCCTTTTCTTCACTAATTGCAATGACTAAAACTTCCATTTCAATGTTAAAGAGGAGTGGAGACAGTGGGCATCCTTTCCTGGATCCTGATCTGAGTGGAAATGATTTCAATTTAACCCCATGCAATATGATATTGGCTGTAGGTTTGCTATATATGGCCTCTATCAGTTTAAGAAGTGTCCGTTCTACACTCATTTTCTTAAGTGTTGTGATCATGAAGGGATGCTGGATATTATCAAAAGCTTTTCTGCATCAGTTGAGAGAATCATACGGTTTTTGTTTTTAATTTATGTGCTGGATTATATTTATAGATTTATATATATTGAACCAGTCTTGAGACCCTGGGATAAAACCCACTTGGTCATGGTGTATAATTTGTTTGATGTGTTGCTGGATTCTGTTTGCTATGATCTTGTTGAATATTTTTGCATGAATATTCATTAATGATATTGGTCTATAATTTTCTTTTCTTGTTGAGTCTTTTCCTGGTTTAGGGATCAAGGTGACATTTACTTCATAAAATGTGTTGGGTAGTATTCCTTATTTTTCTATATTTTGGAAAAGATTGAGTAATATAAGTACTAGTTCCTCTTTAAAGGTTTGGTAGAATTCTGATGTGAAGCCATCTGGTCCCGGACTTTTCTTTTTAGGGAGATTTTGTGTAGTTGATGCTATTTCAGAACTTGATATAGGCCTATTTAACATTTCCACTTAATTCTGGCTGAGTCTTGGAAGGTGGTATGCTTCCAAGTATTGGTCAATTTCCTTCAGATTTTCATATTTCTGAGAATAAAGTTTCTTATAATATTCATTAAGGATTTTTTGAATTTCTGAGGGGTCTGTTGTTATTTCGTCTTTACCATTTCTGATTGATGAAATTAGAGATTTTACTCTTTTTTTCTTGGTTAGGTTAGCCAAAGGTTTATCAATTTTATTGACCTTTTCACAGAACCAACTTTTTGATTTATTGATCTGTTATATAATTCTTTTGTTTTCAACTTCATTTAATTCAGCTCTAATTTTGGTTATTTCTTTTCTCCTGCTGGGTTTGGGATTGGAATGGTCTTCCTTCTCCAGTTGCTTGAGATGTCCCATTAAGTTGTTAACTTCCTCTCTTTCTGTTCTCTTGTGGAAGGCTTGCAGTGCTATAAATTTCCCTCTTAGGACTTCCTTTACAGTATCCCAGAGGTTCAGATAATTCCTGTCTTCATTGTCATTTTGTTTCAAAAATTTGGTAATTTCTTTCTTAATCTTGTCTATGACCCATCTATCATTCAGCATAAGGTTATTTAGCTTCCATGTTTTTGCATGAGTATGCAGATTCCTGTTGTTATTGAGTTCAACTTTTATTCCATGATGGTCTGAGAAGATGCAAGGAATAATTTCTATTTTTTTAAATTTGCTGAGGTTAGACTTGTGATCTAGGATGTGATCAATTTTGGAGTATGTTCTGTGGGCTGATGAGAAGAATGTGTACTCAGTTTTATTGGGATGAAATGTTCTGTAGATGTCTGTTAAATCCAGATGTTGAATGGTTAAGTTTAAATCTAAAATTTCTTTGCTTAGCTTCTTTGTGGAGGATCTATCCAACACTGCTAAAGGGGTGTTAAAATCTCCAACTACTATGGAGCTGGAGGAAATCAAGTTGTTCATGTCTGCTAGAGTTTCTCTTATAAATTGAGGCACATTCTGGTTGGGTGCATAAATATTAATAATTGAAATCTCATCATATTGAGTGTTACCTTTAACAAATATGAAGTGTCCATCCTTATTCTTCCTTATTTTGGTTGGTTTAAAGCCTATGGTATCTGCAAATAGGATTGCAACACTTGCTTTTTTCTGTTTTCCATTTTCCTGGAGTATAGATGACCATCTCTTCACCTTGAATCTATATTTATCTTTTAAGGTAAGATGAGATTCTTGTATGCAGCAGATATCTGGCCTGAGTTTTTGTATGCAGTCAGCAAACCTGTGCCTCTTTAGAGGACAATTTATGTCATTCACATTAATTGAGAATATTGATAAGCCTGGTGGAATTTTGTGTATTGAGTTGTTCAGAAGTCCAGTGGACATTTTTAATCCTTTCGCCACTGTGGAAATTGGAATTTGATCAAAAGTTTTTGAGTGTGTTTACTTTTGTGGTGGAGGATTGGTCATTATGAAGAATACGTCTGAGGATATCCTGGAGAGCTGGTTTAGTTATGGCAAATTTCTTCAGCATGTGAATGTCATTAAAGTTTTTAATTTCTCCATCATAAATGAAACTCAGTTTAGCTGGATACAGGATCCTGGGTTGAAAGTTATTTTGTTTTAGGAGATTAAAAGTCAATGACCACACTCTTCTAGCTTGAAAGTTTTCAGCAGAGAGATCTGCAATTAATCTAATATTTTTCCCCTTGTAGGTTATGGTTTTCTTACGTCTGGCTGCTTTCAGAATTTTCTCCTTCATATTAACTTTAGTGAAGTTAATTTTGATGTGCCTGGGGGATGTCTTATTCGGGTTGAGTCATTCTAGGGTTCTGAAACTGTCTGCTATCTGAATTTCAGAATCTCTTGGCATGTCTGGAAAGTTCTCTTTCATGATCTCATGAAGAAGAGCCTCTGTGTCTTGCGAAGCCACTTCATCACCTTCAGGGATCCCTAACAGGTGAATATTTCTTCTCTTTGTATTATGCCAGAGCTTTCAGAGAAAATGATCTGTTTTTGCTCTCCATTTTTCTTCCTCTCTGAGACTTTGGGAATGTTTGAAAGCTTTGTCCTCCATGTCAGAAATCCTTTCTTCTGCTGACTCCATTCTGTTACTAAGGGATTCTACTGTATTTCTCAGATCTTTGAGGGCTGCAACTTCTTATTTCAATGTGTCAAAGTCTTTGGTGATTTTGTCTTTGAATTCCTTGACTTCTTGAGACAACTTTTGAAATGCTCCTTGAATTTCTAATTCCAGTTTTTCCTCTATTTTATTATCTTGTTTGCAATCCAAATTCTGAATTCGGTTTCTAACATCTCAGCCATCTGTTTATGAATGGGATCTTCAGTTGTGTCCACCAAATTGTTCCATGGTGGCGGTGGGGGGGGGGGTTTGATCTACTCTGGTTATTCATGTTACTGGAGCTTTTTCGCTCATTCCACCCCATGACTATTTTACACCATTTCGCTAGATAAGCAGATAAGGAGAAGTTGGGTTGGGGTTCCAGGAGTAGTTTGGCCAGTCCTTTGCCCAAAAGCTGGGACTGGGGTCTGTCTTTTCCCCTAGAGGTTTATCAAGGACCTGTACAATGCTATGGCCTGAGAAACTGGGGACCTTCTTGGTGTGGTGAGGCCAAGTGGTTCTGTCTTATTTTTAGCTGGTCTCTGTCTTAGCCTAGTGGATCAGTTACTCTGGGTTGAAGTCTGAACTGTGGAGAAATACCAGCAATTAAGTCACCCCGCCCCCTACAGGCAATAATTAGAGAAGGAAAATCAAACCTTTTCACAACTACACACCCAGGGTACCACTTTGGATAGTCCTCAAGTGGTTGGCCCAGTTCAAGAGGTCAAAATCAATTGTCCCAGTCAGCACCGGTCTCAGGTGGGAGAGTTCAAAAGGTCTCTGGCAGCTAGATAGTGAGGGTCTGCTGGCAACTTGAGTATGACTTGCTCCGGTGCTCTGTGAGGTCAGAAGGACCCACCCAGCAAATAAATTAGTCTGGGAAGGTTGATGTCTCTTTCCCCACCTTGCACCTCTGTTACACCCAGTTACTGGTAACCCCGCAAGGCTGTGACCCAGTTTCCTCCAAAGAGCAGATGCTCCAGGGGTTTTGCACCTGCCTGAGTCACAGGGAGATCTGTCTCCTTAGCCAGGCTGCCACTCTTTGCCACTATCTGGCAGAGGGAGGTGAGGACTGACAACCTTGGGTGCTTAATGAGGGTTGGGGTGTTTCACTCAGTTCCAGGCCTGCCCCTGATTGATGTTGCTAACAGAACAGAACAATTCTGCAGAATTTGTTTCTGTCCGGGAATACAGACACTGTTTGAGTAACTCTGCCCTGTCTGTGCCATTGCCCAGTCTTGGCTGCAGTTCCTGAGACTCAGTGAAGCTGTCCTCTGGGTCAGCCCCCCTGGGAGTCTGCTGTCTCTGCGTGTGTGTATTCTAGTCCCCATGCTCCACCGAGGCTGGTACCACCTCAGGCCTACCCTTTACTCACAAGGCCTGCATTTCTGTCCCAGATCTGTTTCATCAGTGGCTGCTACTGGAGAAGATGCCCAGCTTTCTCTGGTTGCCCAGAGAGACTGGGAGTGTCTTTTCAAAATATCCCCGGGGTGTGAGCTCTATTGTTCCTGCTACAGCTGCTATTCTGTGCCTCAAGGGCACCGCCACTCCTGTGTGGTTCTCTCTCAGCTGACCATCCTCTCCTCTCTCCCGTACCAGACAACCAGCACAGATCAGCAAATAACCCATGCCCCATCCACACCCCTAGAGAAAATGCCCAAGAGTCTGGACTACACGGGGGACAGGCTTCCAGACCTCTGGATGAGAGTGGAGGGGAGTGCTGGGAGTTCAAAATAGCAGATAGAGAATATATACAATTTTATACAGTTTTATGCCTGGCAGGAGAGTGCCATGGCACCCTAGTAGGGGAAGGAGGTCTTGTTTTTAGAGTGTCTCTCCTGTGGGATTAAAATGGGAGGATATTTGAACTCTGCTCGCTTGTTTGTAGGGAGTATATTGCTAGCCATTCTTGTGCGGGAGGGGACTCCCATCTGCTTGGCAATGTTTTTTGTACCTTTTGTTTGTATACTTGGGGTTGCAGCTTGTCTCAGCAGGGTTGATGTGCATTCTTCAACCTTCTCTCTTGGCTCAGATCTGCACTATCGGCTTTTTTGCTAAACGTCTGTCCTTTAACTCTCCTTCTGGATGGGAACCTCTGTGGAAAGCTGGCTCCAGTTGGCCATCTTGCTTCTGCACCCCCAAAGTGTTCTTATAATGGTCTGTATGCAAGAACACTTAGCATTTATATATGTGGTCACATTCCTAAGCTCAATCTCTTATTTGGATTTTAAAACCAAATCAGAAAAAATAAATAAGCATCTAAAATTTCTTTAACAATTGAGATGTTTTCAAGTTTACAAAATCTGTGTATTCTATTTTAGGATTTAGTTTGATCAAGAAACAGCCTCCTTTGTCAAACAAAGGCACAGTAGCTTGATAAAGGTAACACTACCTCTGCTCATTGCAATATGCATTTTGAAGAGTATGTGAAAAGCATTAGAACACCGTCAATGTTTGCTTTTGTCTGTTATTAGTCTTCACACTGCTAAAGAATCATTTGTTCAATGTGTTCTCTTGTTGACTTATTTTTCAGGAAACTCTAATGTTGTGGAAGAATAGCCATTTTGATGTCTTTTGAGTGGTTTGAGGTTCAGCAAGCATATTTTGATCAGTGGGACTGGTCTTACTTTTTATCTTTTATTTGATCTTGTGATAGATATGAAAGGCACACATTCTCTGGTCTGTACAGATATGTCGGTTGCCAGAGAGATTCAAGAGCACTGCTACTATTTCCCCCGTGGAGTTGAGAATGTCTCAGACATGTGTACCTATGGCCTGCTGCTAGCCTGCTGAGAACTGAGGAAGTAAAAGGACTTCTGAGAAGTATTTGGCTCTGCAGAACTTTCCAGAGAGAAGGTATCTGCAGGCTACAGTGTTTGTGTACTGCACCCAGTTGATCCTGGGTTAGCCCTTCTGGTTCTTAAGCTTATTAGCCGGGTCCAGTAGACTGGCCAGCTCTTGGAGTCCACCTTTATATTCTGTCTTTGTTTTCTTTGCTTGTGCTTCTCTATTAACATATTCAACTAATGCCCTTCATTAAGTCTTCTCTAGAAGGAAACAGTATGGCAGTCAAAAGATAAATCAGAAATTAGCCATGTGGGGAGTTGGTTGGTGTGTTGCAGGCTTCTCCAACCCCTAGGATAGACCCCCTGATTTACCTAGGAGTGCTGAGTGGAACTTGCATCCAGGTTGATAGCTCAAACTGTGACTCTCAGGTCCTGCTAATGGGAGTGTGAGTGGGTACTCCAACTCTACGAACCTGTTAAGTGTTACTTATTATAACTATATATGCTCCAACTTTTGCACAGGGTAATTCTACTCCTGTCATTTGTTGGTATCTTTTTCTGGACATTGAACTTGGCTCACCTCCTCAGCTTGGCCCTTGCCTCCAGCCTGGACATGACGTTCTGGCCATTCTCCCCATTCTCCGCATGAGCCTTCGGGGTAGGCCTGATTTCATTCTGACTTCAGGGGCTACACAGTGCAATTCATGCCTAATTTATTGACTCCTGTTAGGAAAATGCTTTTCTTTGCTTGGGTTGACCTAACAATAATCAAGTTCTCCAATTTACTCTAAGTTCACAGGCCTGACTCATAGAAACTGGGTCCTGTAAAGTAAGAGTAAGGGAGAAAGGGTCATGAGCCATTAGGAGTGAAGTTCAGGCAGGATCGGCCTAGTAAGGGGGAGGAAATTAAGCATTTAGGGATGTAGTCCTTTATTTATTCCTCCCCTCAACCAACTTTTTATGGTTGAAGTTGGAAGCTGAAGGAGCTGTGGTTCTCTATGATGAGCTAATTTTCAGCATTATGAGGTCTTTCCTTTTTTATCAGTGTCTTTATGTGGTCTCTTTAACTCATACTTAACTGCTTCAGATTATGTAGAAAGTCTGTTATAGGTTGATTTGTGGGCCCTGTCCCCCAAATATGTTGGAGTTATAATGCATAGCACCTCATAGTGGGATTTTATTTGGAGATAAGGGCTTTACAGAGGTAATCAAGTTACGGTGAGGTTATTAGGGTAGGCTTTGATCCAATGCAACTACTGTCCTTATAAAAATGGGGAATTTGAACTCAAAGACAGATTTGCTGAGAAAAAGATGATATAAAGAGACACATGGAAAATATGGCTGCCTACAAGCCAAGAAGAGAGGCCTGGGAGAGATGGGATCCTTCCCTCACAGCTCTCAGAAGGAACTGACCCCACGAGCACTTTGACTTTGAATTTTTAGTCTCTGAATGGAGAGAGAATAGTTTTTCTTGTTTAAGTCACCTTGTTTGTGGGACTCTGTAATGACCTTCCTATAAAACTAATATAAATGAAGGATTTTGATCATAGGACCTATGGAAGACATTTATGAATATTGAAAACTTTTGTATAAATTAAGGTCTTTAGGAAGGAGATGAATAGGTAAAAGAGGTTTGAAAACACTGACTTTTTAAAGCATGAGATACAATCTCCAGAGCAGATCAATGAGTCAAAACCAGCCTGGGCAAAACTACTAGCCTGTATAAAGAAAAATGACTAAGGTAATAGTAATCCTTTCCCCACCTGGTTGCCTGGGATGGGCATTTTTTGAATTGCTCAATTACCACCAATGGGTTTGCTGAGCCTGGGGACATGTAACAACTTTCTCTCTTTCTTTCCTACTGGTCATGGGAGTTTATTCTTTTTCACAGTCAATTGGAAAATAACAGTTGTGAAGGCATTTTGAAGAATACACACTGGGGTGTTGGGCCATCTTTTCTTGGCTTGAAAATGAGGTGAAGGGATCAGGACTCACAAAGGAAACCATGAAGCCTGGCTTTTGTTTTTCAACAAACATTTCCTGAGTGCCTGCTCTGTTCCAGGTGCTGGCTGGGTGCTGGGGCCAATGCATGGTTGACTAAAGTCCCTGCCCACATGGCACTTAGACCCATTGTTTAAGAAGCAAGCTTAGACCTGAGCCACAAGGGAGAATAGCTCAGCTTCACAGAGGCAGAGAAAGAATGTTTTAGCAATTTGAATGGCAGTAGTCAGAGAAGCAGAGAAAGCAAGGGTTGTTTAGCCCACATCTTTGAATTATTCTCTTCAGAATCCACACACCGCCATTGTGAGCTCCCCCCAGTTAGGACCTCACTTGCTCTCTTGTTAAAGGCAATTTCTACAGGGCTGGGCTTCGAGTAGCCTGTGTGACTCCCCCTAATTCTTTCCTGAGCGTGAGCCCCAAACAGCTGTAGGAAAAGCAAATCTTTTTTTCAGTGTATTTCATTTGAAAAGTAAAGTTCACTCATTTGTGTCCAGATAGTTTTAGTCTCCTACCTTTGAAAAAGGTTTTTTGAAAATATTTCTCCCCTTAGCAGGTATTTACCTTGAAACAAAACCAGCACTTAAAAATGTATTGCAATATGTATACTTTCAGGCATGAAAAATGGGAGTCTTGAAGAATCTTGTAGACGCTTGTGAGATTCATGGAAAGCCTACCATGCAGGTGGGCTGTGAATGTGCCACTGCTGCTCCCAGAGGGGGGCTTCTATTCTGGTGGGGGCTACTGGGGGAATCATTGGAAGCCTTCAGGAACTTCAGGAAGTCATAAAGGAGGAGGGAGGGGCTCAGTCCGTACCCCCTCTTATAGGCCCTTGATTTTCCCTCGACTCTTGTACCCAGGGTCAACTTTCTTTTCTCTTTTTCCACACCCCCACCCCAAACCATACATTTGTGCTTTCCAGAAACATACCATGGAAAACCTAAAATAAACATACCATGGAAAACCTAAGGCTCTGCTTTATTTAGACCCTTAAAGAAATTCCAACTTCTCTCATCTTAATTTTTCTATCCAGGAATTAGAGAATCAAAGAATGTCACGCTGGATGAAACCTCCCGCAGATGAAGAGCTATTTTTCAGTGCTATAGGAGCTTTTCATTAAGCATTTGATATATTAAAATGATCTGTAAAGGTGAGGGACACCAGGGAACCATTAAAAATGATAAAAGAAATGGGAGTTGATTTTTTCATTTATCCAATGATTGCAGAGGATCTGTACATACATCCAACCCTAGACAGGTAGGTAAATAAATAAGACCCCATTCCTGTCCTCGAGGCCCTGCCCAGTTAGCAGAGAAACCTTTCTTGGAGAGACAACCAAGGGACCATGCTACAATGCAGCACGGTATCAGAGAGGTTGTCTCAAGATACAGGAGGGACCCCTCCAGAGTGGAGGGGAGTACTCAGAAGGAAGGATGCAGGAAGCAGCTGCTAGTGGAGCTCAGTGGTGTCAGCCGTGCTTGGCCAGCTGAGAGAAGTGTTTTAGGCAGGGTGGAGTGGAATCAAAGTCTGCAGACTAGGAGAGCAAGGCACGTCCAGCATTGTACAAGGCGGAAAGGATGAGGCTGTACAGAAGGTGTTAGGGAGGTGGGGCCAGGAGCCAGGCAGGTGAGCTGGGTAGATCCGAGAGCCCCTTCAGTGGAGTCCAGAGTTTATCATGCAGGCAGTGAGCAGCACAGGGGGCTCATAGGGTCAGGCTTGTGGGGTGCCAGTGCGGAGGCTGATTAGAGGGTCGTAAGCCTGCAGGTGGGGCCCGGCCACCTGTTGCAAGTAACATCCCTTTGCTGCAACACCAGGAGCATCAGGCAATTTCACCCCAGCACACTGAGAGCACCAGGTGATCATTCTGCTTAGTCAAAGACTGGCCAATTTTTTTTGAACATATTAGCCGGTTCCCTGTGGACCCTGCTTCAGGGACACTACTCTTCACAGCTTTAAAAGCCCAGAGCAAACTAGTTATTGGGACTGTCCTTAGCACTAGGGATTCAACAGTGAACAAAACAGAAGTCTCTCTCCTTGAGAAGCTTTCATTGTCATGAGGAGAGAACATGAGTCACACGCATTGGATGTTAGGTAGCAATGAAGGCACTGGCCAAAAATGAACAAGGGGAAAGGGGCCTGCAGTTCACAGTAGGGGCCAGTGAAGCTTCAACAGGCTGCTATTTTTATAAACCTGACCCCTGACAGACCTTCACTTCAATGGTTAAACTGTTTAAAGGGGGGTTGAGTGTGGTCCCATAGTGCTTGCAGAGGACCCTGCCATGCCAAGGGCTCTTCTGGCAGGGCCACTAGTGGTGCCTTCCTAGTGGAAGGAGGTTCAAACAAACACTTTCTGTTTCTTAGCCTGGAGCTGCTCTTGAATATTCAAAACAACTCACAGCTCCCTGCTCCCCGTGGGCTCCCAATTTATTTACTAAAAAGTAAAATTAAGTTCAGCTCAGCTGTAGCATCTGTTTTCTAGTGGAGTCCTTAGTTCTTTCTCAATTTTCCAGCTGATTTGACTCACCAGGACACAAGTAGGTCACCTGACTGGCCTGGGGCCACTCAGTGAGGTAGGGCTTCATCCAAAACATAAACCCAGCCTTATTATCACATTGCCTTGGGGTCTCTTAATCATTCACCCCTATGCAGTGATTCATTCTGTTTAGAGGAGCCCTGATCACTGTGTTCATCTTGGCCTCTTTGTGCCCCGTTTGGGAATGGGTCAGAAGTAGATGTCAGAGGTTAAAGGCCATTCCCGTCTTCCTAGAATATTTAGATTGCTCTTCACAGCATGTTTGTAAACATTTAAATCCCTCTGTTTACAATTTAATGCTGTTGTCTGTGGAAAAGTTGTCTTCCATGAAACTGGTCCCTGGTGCCAGAAAGGTGGGGGACTGTTGGTTCACTTATTTATTTATTTATTTTTTATTGTTGGGGAATCATTGAAGGTACAAAGAACCAGTTTACACTGCTTGCACTGTGAGCTAAAGTTCCTCTTATAATTGTGTCCCGCCCCGGAGGACTGCTGGTTTAACACATCAACTCTTCATTATTTTTCAAAAAAAGACATTTTGTTGGAGAGACTTTCTGAGGCTTGTTAAAAGGAAAATTAAGATGGTTGATGTCGAATTCCTTACCCTGCCCCAGAACATAGAACACACAAAATGTTAATGGATTCTTAATTGTTAGTGATGATAATTATGATGATTGCATCTTAGAAAGAAAGTCTTTTGGTCAATAGATGTAGGTTGGAAATCTGGGTCTTATTCTTGTCATCAGGCATGCCACTAAAGGAACACGATAATATATCCTCTCACTTTGAGGAAAAGAGACAACTACAGATAAAACACATATAACATTGCTGGCTGCAAAAGAGAACTTCAACACATGATAATATAGATGCTGTATATGTAAAATATATTATAGCATCCATTGTCATCTATCCTATTTCTCTCTCTCTTTCCCTCCCTGCCTACTTACCTTTATCATTCCTCTCTTAATTCCTACCACATGTAGATAGAACTCGACACACATTTCTGTGTGTGTGGAATCAAAGAAAATTTGTTTTGTATTCTAGATACTCATCCTTTAGTAGTAACCTCCCCTTAGGATTGCTTGAACACGGTTTATTCACTTGTGAAATAGGAATTATTGTATCTGTTCTGGGAACCTTCAAGGGTAATGTGGCATTGGTTCCACAGGATGAGAAGGCGTTGAGAATGCTTGAAGTTCTAACTGACAAGCAAGCAAGCCCAAAGCACGCTGAGTGGATTTCAAATAAGCGAGTATATATTCCAATGACATGAAGTAGTTGGCAAGCATTGTCTTTTTTTTTTTTTTGCATCACGACCTTATTTTTTTTTTTTACTTAATTTATATTAAATCATAATTGTATACATTTATGGGGTACAATGTGATGATTTTATATACAATGTGGAATGCTTAAATCAAACTAACATAGCTATCACCTCACTTACTAATTTTTTTTGTTTGTTTTTTGCTCAATTATTTTTTCTGGTATGACATTTATAATATTCTCTTAGTTGTTTTGAAATATACCCTTGCATTGTGCACATTAGGTGAGATGCCCTCCTCCACTCGCCCTCTTCTCCTATCCTTCCTCTCCCCTCTTTCTTTCTGGACTGTATTTGTGTTTTATCTTTCATATGAACATGTAAGTTTATATTGGTTTCATAATAATATTTAGTACATTGGATACTTTTCCCCCCCATTCTTGAGATACTTTACTAAGAAGAATATGTTCCAGCTCCATCCAGGTAAGGACAAAAGATGTAAAATCTCCATCTTTTTTATGGCTGCATAGTATCCTATGGTATACATACACCACAATTTGTTTATCCATTCATAGGTTGATGGACATTTAGGCTGCTTCCACAACTTGGCTATTAAGAATTGGGCTGCAGTAGACATTCTGGTGCAAATGTCTTTGTTATAAAATGATTTTTGTTCATCTGGGTAGATACCTAGTAATGATACTGCAGGATCTAACAGTAGGTCAACTTTTAGTTCCTTGAAAATTTTTCATACTTCTTTCTAAAAGGGCTATATTAGTTTTCAGTCCCAACAGCAGTGTAGAAGTGTTCCCTTCTCTCTACATCCATGCCAAAATCTGCAGTTTTGGGACTCTGTGATGTGGGCTAATCTTACTGGAGTTAGGTGATATCTCAAAGTGGTTTTGATTTGCATATCTCTGATGATTAAAGATGATGAGCATTTTTTCATGTGTTTGTTGACCATTTGCCTGTCATTCTTAGAGAGGTTTCTGTTCAAGGCTCTTGACCACAAGGAAATGGGGTTGTTTGTTCTTTTCTTATTGATTGATTTGTGTTCTGTATAGAATCTAGTTATCAGACCTTTGTTGGAAACATAACCTGCAAAAATCTTCTCCCATTCTGAAGACTGTCTGTTTGCTTTATTTACAGTACCCTTAGCTGTGCAGAAGCTTTTTAGCTTGATCAGATCCCAGTAATATATTTTTGGTGCTGCTTCAGTTACCAGGGGTGTCCTTGTCATAAAATATTTTCCCAGGCCAATATCTTCAAGTGTTTTTCCTGCACTCTCTTCTAGTATTTTTTATAGTTTCATGTCTTAAGTTTAAATCTTTTTTTGCAGTGAGAATCAATTTTTGTCAGTGGTGAAAGGTGAGGGTCTAGTTTCAGTCTTCTACAAGTCACTAGCCAGTTCTCCCAGCAGTATTTGTTAAATAGGAAATATTTTCCCCAATGTATGTTTTTGTTAGACTTATCAAAGATCACATGACAATATGTGGCTGCGTTCATCCTTAGGTTCTCTGTTCTGTTCCATATATGTACATATCTATTTTTGTGCCAGTACCATGCTGTTTTGATCATTATAGATTTGTAGTATAATCTAAAGTCTGGTAACATTACTTAGAAATAAAGACAAACCAGGAGGCATCAGCATCGTCTTTTTAGAAATAAATCATGTTAATCTTCTCTGGAGTTTATTTGTTTTCTTTGCCCTTGCATTATTCCTGCAGGTTTTGCTATCTTTAGAGGATCAGGAACTACAAAATTCTAAAGGTGGACTGGATCTTGGAGGTCACATATTAAGTGGGAAGCCAGCTTGATGGAATGGTATCCTGCAAGTCCATTACCAAGCAAGCCAAGGAATGTAAAAGTCAGAAGTCAAGGAATGTAAAAGTTCAAATACCAAAATGTTCAGATCATGCGGTTTAATAAACTGGTTTAAAAATACACAGTGAGTGACTCGGCGCCTGTGGCTCAATGGGCTAAGGCGTCAGCCTCGACCTGAGCTGGCAGGTTCGAATCCGGCCCCTGGGGCCCGCCAAACAACAATGATGGCTGCAACCAAAAAATACACAGTGAGAAGCAAGGGGAAAGAAGAAGAGAATTAACATACCAAGGGAGGATACAAGCAGGGCGGAAGGACCACATGCCTTTATTAGGTATATTAGGCAACAATCATAGCCTCTTTCTCTCTCCTCTCTCTTTAGATCTCTCTCCAGCACATCAGCCTTCTCAACTGGGTTTATGAAGAGCACCAGAGTTAGTAACGAGGGACCAACAGCTGGAAGGTGCCTGAGACAGACAGCCAGGGTTGTTTTTGTGAGGGTGGAGGCAGACATGCTTGTCACAGCTCTAGCTTGCTAGTTAGCCTGCTGGCATTTACCTAAAAGGCAAGTAAAGCTGAAATAAGTGTTCCCCATGAGTGGTGAACCAAGTCTTAGTAAATTTTGAGTTCCTTAAGTACACTTGAGCAATTTTCTTTTTGCAGTTTTTGGCCAAAGCTGGGTTTGAACCTGCCACCTCTGGCATATGGGGCCAGCACCCTACTCCTTGAGCCACAGGCGCTGCCTTTACTTAATGCAATTTGCTTTTTTTTTTTGAGACAGAGTCTCACTCTGTCATCCTGGCTAGAGTGCTGTGACATCAGCCTAGCTCATAGCAACCCCAAACTTTTGGGTTCAAGCAATTCTCCTACCTCAGCCTCCGAAATAGCTGGGACTATAGGTGTCTGCCACCCCACCTGGCTAGTTTTTCTATTTTTAGTAGAGTTGGGGTCTTGCTCTTGCTCAGGCTGGTGTCAAACTCCTGAGCTCAAGGGAACCTCCCACCTCAGTCTCCCAGAGTGCTAGGATTACAGGTGTGAGCCACTGTGTAATTTTGAATATCCAATGCCTTGGGTTCTTCCATCCTTCCTAACTCCCACCAGGCATGTGCTCTATTCACTGTGTCTATCTTTGAGGCATCTCATTGCTTCATTTCCTCTGTCCTCATTGTTCCGTTTCTCTTATTTTCTTTCTTTCTTTTTGTTTTTTTTCAGAGACAGAGTCTCACTTTATTGCCCTCGGTAGAGTACCGTGGCATCACAGCTCAAAGCAACCTCCAACTCCTGGGCTTAGGCAATTCTCTTGCCTCAGCCTCCTCAGTAGCTTGGACTACAGGTGCCCGCCACAAGGCCCAGCTATTTTTTGTTGCAGTTTGGCCGGGGCCAGGTTTGAACCCATCACCCTCAGTATATGGGACCAGCGCCCTACCCACTGAGCCACATGCACCATCCTGTTTCTCTTAGTTTCTTGAGTGGAATTGAGCAGCCTTAAGCAATGTAGCAAATGTCTGGTGTATCTCATATTCCAGCTCTCTTGTGTGAAGCAGGTGTGAGCAGAGGACCTGAGCAGGAGTGAGAGGAGCAAGTCTGGCCTGGGACACAGCCTCTCCTGTTCCAGCTCAACATACTCCCTGCCACCCCTTAACTTTCTGCCTGTTCTCACAGTGAAACAAGGAGGTTTAAGGGAAAGAATGGAGAATGGGCTCAGTTATTTGAAGCAAACAACCGGGTACCACTCTGGGTCATTTTGAATACATTTAAAGGCAAAAGGAACATCAGTCTTCGTTAACCTTCCATCTTGCAGGCTGAATGATGTGGTAGAATAAAAGCTGGACACATGTGAGTGGAAACCCCTGCTTTATATTTTGCTTAATAACTTGACCCTGGGAGAGCTCCTCCTTTTTCAAGTCTACCATATAAGGAGAAGAGAGTTGTTATTCGAGTTCATGAGAAAAGGCATGCAAGGTGCTAATCGCTGAGACTGGCTTAAGGCTGGGAACTCAAAATTAAATGTGAACTCTGATGTTTTTCCACATACTTCTTCTCAAAGTCTTCATTTTAGCCTTCAAGCTGCCCCTGAGCCAATGGTGTTCATTGTACCCATTTGTCTCCTGCTGAAACTTTTGACTCAGAGTGGCAGCAGGGGCAAGGCTGGGTTTGGCTGTCCCACCTGACAGTGACAGGATTTGACTCATGGTGGTAACTCTTCTGCCAGGGGTTATGCTTAGCTGGGTCTCTTTGGGGGATACCTCACTGCAGGCCAAGGAGTGCTTCAAAGATGGACACAATAAATCTTGTTGGGGGCTGACAACCAGGCTTCCACGGGCAGAGCTGTGCATGGCAGGCCTTCTTGTTCCTTTAGAAGAACTTTGAGCCCCTGGGGTAGAGTTTCCTGTAAGCGTGGGTGTTAAAACGGTTTGTTTTGGTGTTGTTTTTGATACATGCAACTCCTTCCAGAGGCTAAAAAATGAATAGCCCAGCCAGAAAATCATCACAGAGGAATAAATAATATCATAACCCTATTCTGAAGCCTGGGAGTCATTCTGCACACTCTCATCCTCCAACGCCCTGTCCCCGACGCCAGCTCCAAACTTGCAGAGGTTTCAGCAAAGACGCTAAGCTGAAAAATGTTCCAAGGCTGTCTTGGCTCAGCAGGGCCTGCACCCAAGCTAGGATGGGAGAATTCCAACGTAAACAGGCTGCGTTATCACTCCAGACTTTCTTGGCACAACAACTGGTTTCCAGCCCCCAAATGTATTTTGTGTCGATAATGGACAACTAGTTACAGGGTAAACACAAGAGGAGTTTGCAGGTGTTACGTTCCTTTGTGTTCGCCAACCAGATGTTCTTCTCTGGGACTTGCTTTTTGGCCCCTGGGTGCTCCAGGCTGAACTGAAATGTCTTTCTTTCTTTCTCCTTTCAAATGACATAAAACAGAGTTCTCAGTGATTTCCCAAAATGAGCTGTAGTTTTCACTTGCAAATGATTAATCTATTTGGGTCAATTTTCTTCTTCTTCTTCTTTTTTAAATCTGGGTTAGGGCAAGAAGCACCAGTCAAAATAAACATGTAAATCTTGACCTTTACAAAGTAACTACTATAGCAGAGTTATAAAAGTTACTTGGGAACTTAGGCTGAAAAATTTATGCCCGCGTCCTCATGCTCCGGGTTGGCCTGGGGTGTTGCGAACACCACCCACGCGTTGCTGCAAACCAAAGCCAAAAGGGGAATGTGCCAGTGCTATTTCTACTGCTTCTGGTCAAGATGTCCAGCATGCTGGGGACATTTGGGGATGTTTGGACAACATATTTTCTCTCTTTTTTGGCTAAGTATGCTATGGATCAGTAAGTCAGTTTGGGGAAGGCTGAATGCTTCTAGAAGATCTGATAGACTGAGGGAAGCAGCAAAGTGAAAGAATTTGGGTTTAGGAAATGAAACATCAGAAACCACCTGTTCTGAAGTTCAATTTCATTATGTGTTGTTACCCTTGAAAGGTTCTTCCTGGTTCTTGTTGAGTAAGTCTTGACTTGACCTTGAACTTGCTTGGCTGTAGCAGGGGGACGATCACAAGGGTATTAAGCCTTAGAATTTCTGGAGCAGAAAGGAGCTCCTCATTGTTCCTTCCCACCTTTCCCAGTACAGATGTAGCATGGGACTATCCTTTCTCAGTTGCTGAGACAGGTGTCATCCAATCTTCCTAAGGCACACTCAGTATGAGGTGACTTGTGCTGCCTGGGTGTCCTGCACATAGGATGCTCTGGTTTTTCCCTAACTAATGATAAATAGAGGTTGCCCCAAAATATCCTAAAGGTTGGAGGTTGGTAGGCTGCATAAGAAGCTTTATGTCGCATGTACTATGCCCTTCTCAAAGCACTGAAGTTGTAAGATTTTGCTTGTGATCTTATTTGATCCTAATTAATAACATCTTATGCTACCATAAGTAGTTGTGGTTTATAAAACACTTCAGCTTACTTTATTTAAATCTCAGGACAAATTTATGAGGCAGCTGAAATTAGGCCCCCTTAGCGGTGAATTACCTTGGTCTCTGGAGTTTATGTGATTTACATAAAGTCATCTTCCAGACAATGGCAAAACCAAACTCAAATTGCACCTCTCAACTCCAAATTCAGTGTTTACCCCAGCAGGTTGGGAGTTCAGTGAAATAGCTGCCACTATTTACATAGTATAGATGAGACCATGGAGAAAGGATTAAAAAACTTGCCATCAAAAGTAGTTTGTGACAGAATCTAAGAAATAATGCACGGTAGAGGATGCCAAGAGCTGGACGACCTCTGAGCAAGATGATTTGCAGCTGGGGGGCAGGCCCTCGGCCAATTGGTCCGCAGGTGCTCCTTGTGGAGAGAGAATCTGAGCCCATGGCGAGCCTTGGACATGTAGTCATTGTCTAATACTCTCCTCACCTGTCTTGTGCTGTCTCAATAAAAGGCTACTGTGGAGAGTGCTCGGGGCTACCCTGCAATCAAGGTTAGCCCGCCTCCTCCAAGCTTGTATTTCTAATCCACGTCTTGCCTGGTTCCTTTCTACAGCGATGGAGACCAGGGCCATAGGGGCTGTGACAATGCACATTTCCTGACTCCCAACTCTTTTTGGGTTTCCAGGAAGCTTGGAGAGGAGAATAAGAGAAGGTGGGAGAAATTTTGTGACCAGAAGGAAAAATAATCCATTATAAAAAATTTTATCATAGAGGTGATTATATATTTGTAGTACACACATCATCTTAGTGCACAAAATATATTAGTGGTTAAAAAAATCTCTATTAACGCGTCCATTCCATTTATCCAATCTATTATCAAGCTATCCTTTTATAGCATAACGATATTTGTGCATGGAATGTGTGTAACTTGTGAAAGCTGCAATTTTGTATTCATGACATGATAGGTAATTATATACAGGAACTGAGCTTGAATTTCCCATCTACTGACGAAAGTGATGGAGTCAGTCACAGCCTTGCGATTTCCTTCCTATGAAATGCTTTCACTTTCATGTCCAATTTAGGGATTCAAGGATTGCTCTGATAAAGTGGTGACTCTGGCATTAGCTCTGTCACATGCAGAGGGGCTGGTATTGCTTCTTGCCAGTGCAGATTCTGGCAGAAATGCACGTCTATGGGGGATGTAGCAACTCTATGTGGTGGTTCTGGCTGGTGGAATTTTGGCTGTTAGGTTTGCTTAGCTCACATCCAAATAGGTTTGCAGAGTGAAGCACCAGAAAGCAACTTTCCATGGCATTTTTTTTCTATGGAGTGGACCCTTATTTCTGAGGCCAGGTCAAGTTCCCTGCTGTAGTGATACTCTGATGCCCTGCACTTACAATATCTGTCCTCCCAAATCTATTATCAAGCCCTTGTATGTTCATTTTGCCACCATTATACTTTAAGGGTCTAACATGGTGCCCAGCATGGATCAGATATCAGAAAGATATGGAACTATTGAATAAAGGTATGAAGGAATTACAAACAAACCTTAGACCTGGCATAGCAGTGAAGCCCTGTGTGTCCCCACAGGTTAAACATTTCATCTCATTCTCTGAGTGAAAAGGAGACTTCCATTTGCTTATCAACAGACTTGCTCTTGGGCAAGTTACTTATGTTTCTCGGGCTTCCCTTGATAAATTGAGGGTACAGGTATCTGGAAGCAGCCCCCTTTATTGACTGAATTAAATCTAAACACTCTGACAACACCAGGATCTTCCTGTGGGTGGAATCAGGTCGTTGGTCCAAAGCTCGTGGCTCTCAGTGGCACAGATCTCCACCCTCGTTCCTGGCTGGACCCTATACACTCTTTTCCTCTGTAGACCTTGCTTGCTTACAGCAGGGGATGCTTTACTTTACTTTTTTTTGCCTGGGAAAGCCCTACACATATTTGGTGACCCTATCAAATGTTGCTTTCCTTTTCTTTTCTTAAAAATTCCTTCCCCACCATCAGTGGCACTATTTTGTTTATATAATAGTTATTGTACAGGCTGTCCCTGGGTTCCATAGGTTTGTTCTTAAGTTGAATTTGCATGTAAGCTAGAACACATACATTACCTATTCCCTATGATAGCCCCCATCTGTAAGTACAAATCTTATGTCAGATGTTTGTAATTCAGGGGACTGCCTGTACTGATCTCTTTTAATTGGAATTACTGAAAATCCTTGACTGACTTTTTAAAGGATAAGGGCTGTAGTTTGGTATCTTCCAAACTAAAAACATTAGCTGGTACAGATTAAATGCTTAAATCTGTGTTGACAAGTAACTGACTGATGGACTGCATGGGAGAGAAATAGAAGTAGGGTGACTATCACATATTTTTAATTTTGTAGAAAAGCTGAGATAGTTTATCCACAATTTTAGATCAATAGAGATTGCTTGCATGATGTACCAGGTGACAAGCTCCTGGAATTCCAACCACCCAGCTCATTACCTGGCAAATATTAGGGTTCAGTGAAGCTTTGTTGACTGAATGAAATAGATGTATGAACATTTAGTTAACCCGAGGTTCTTCTGCAAAAACATAAGTTGACTTTTGGCTCTGTTTATTTATTCATTGAGGTTACATTTAGTGATCTTTTGTTATTTTCCTTTCCCTATGCATTCCTTCCCCTGGTCCTTATCTCATCTCTAGCACTGGGACCGCCAAGATCCTGAAGACATTATGGAAGCTGATACATGGAAGTTTAGAAACTTTGTGAAATATGGTGCCACATGAAGGCTTGATGGTTATTTTTAAATCTGACTTTCCTTCCTTGGGTTTCTAGCATCCGAGATCATTAAAAATAGATGGCATCTGAGACATTTTAAACACCTATCTCACTTTGTCCCAACCATTAGCTTTGCTTTGTCTTCTGCGGTTCTGTGAGGTTGAAGAGAGAAACCTCAAGGTCACTTTCAGTATCAGGCAGTCTCCTTGCTCAGGGCCTATGTTCCTATTCGTAGTTTCTTAATTCTCACATTCTGCTCATTTTCATAAAAATATGGTTTGCAAAAAAATCATATCTGATACTCAAAACATAGGGTTCTAAAACTTGGGATGCTGGGATCAAAATAACCACTCAAATGCCATTCGGATTTAAAATGTGGGGGGAATACTCAGTTACATGAGCCAGCTGATAGTGAGTTCAAGGTTCAAGGCTCTTCCTTGATATTAACTTCTCACCATCACCTGGACAGCACAACAGTAGCCTCTCTTCTGATCCCACCGTTCCCTCCCTCGAACAATGTATCTGGGGCCTGACTGCTAATCTACTCACCCCAGCACCGATGCAGCCCAGGCCACATCTCCCTCTTGTTATTTCCTCACTCATGTTGATTTGCTTCCTGATAGCCTTTGTAGCCACATCTGTTTTGCTTCCTAGACTGCAAATTTCTTTGAGGCGGGGACTTTTCCTGTTCATCTTCTTCTCTCCCTCCACCCCCTTCTATGACAATATGTTATACATGTCTGTTTCACCACACAGACAGACTTCCTTAAAAGGATAACAGCTCCCCCCTCAAAGTATCAAGATGAAGCCATCAGAGCACACAGGCATTTTTATTCTGCTTGAATCTCATGCACACCAGTGACTGGAGGCTTTGTATTGTCTCCTGGTCTGAGCACCCTCTGTATACTTGTCAAAATAATGAAAGTGCTGTCTGGCTGTGACATTGATCAAATCTTAGGGAGTGAAGAAACAAGCCTTGGAAGGCCAGGCTCTGCTTTCAAAGGCATCAGACACAAGGCTGCTGGTGCAAAGCCCCTTGTGAAAGGTGCTCACAAGCTGTAAAGGAACAGGCTTTCAGTTTTGCTCTGTAACAGTGTCTGAAATCAATACCCATAGCAGAGAACGTGACGGAAGGTTGGAGGCTTATAGTGCTGCCTCTGGCATTTCTGGACTGTGGCAGCTGTCCCCAAGGGCAGTCCGGCCTCATTCAATCCCAGGGTGGTGCTGGGCGGGGACAGAGGGGAACCTGAGCCATTCTCTTTAGAAATCCTGGAGCAGTTTTTGATCTGTGTAAACCAGTGGGAAGAAAAGAGACCTGAAACCTTTGGCTTGTGTTTTGTTCTAGCAGGGCCTGTTTTAATTCAGTGAATTGATTTGTAGGGCTGATGTCCTGAAAAGATTGATTCATTTTGCAGCTGAGTAAGAGAAACAGAGCAAAACAAGGCTGTTCTTGATGACTTCCTCGGACCAATACATGCAAGAGGGGGATGGTGGCCTTGCCAGTGGGACAAGAGCACCAGTGGCCTCCCAGGATACATTTCCTGTGTAGAATGTGCAAAAATATCTAGCTCTGTGGTAGATCACTGATGCTCCTGAGTATTAGCACCCTTCTTCCCTCTGTGACATCTATGTCTTTTACTGGCATTAATGTAGGTGTGTCCCCATTTTAAGCAAGATGTACACAAGGCCCATGTATACTTGTGAGTATGGAATTATTTTTTGGCACTTTTCATTGAACCTGTGAGGAATGCATTTTCCTCAAGGGGAAAATTTTTCCTGTAATTTCTTGTAGCTACTCCCAACACCCTCACCTCCAACACTTGTTTATCTGTTCTTCCCCAAGACTCATCTCTATCCTGGGAATTATGGGATCAGGGAATCCTAATTGGTCTTTCAGGCCACATATCTTTTTGTCTCCCGTTGAGTCCTCTGCTTTCAAGGTGCTCATTCTAATTCACACAGGTTATACTCATTCCTAGTGTTACACTCTGGTGATGGTTCTTTTCTTATCTACAAGGTATTTTCAAAAAATATTTGAATTGCGTCATTGCATCTTTGCCTCAGCCCATGTGCCAAGTCCTGTACCTGGACTCACCTTTCCATATATTCCTGTTCTAGGAAGGTAGGACTGTTTGCCTCAACTTGGACATCACTCTACTGTGACTCACTCATATGCAAGCTCCTTCCCATCTGTCAAGACTCTACTCAAATTTCATTTCATTCCTGTAACTCTTCATGCTTCTCTGACTTGAGTAATTGATCATTCTACCCTTCTCTGACCCCTTATAATGTTGCATGTACCTTACCATCACGTTTATCCTTCTGGGTTATTTTACTATTGATATTTATTTGCATATACTCTTGCATCAAAAGCTGTAAAGGGAGGAACTTTACCTTGACTTATGTTTGAATTTCTGGTGTCCATCATGGTGCCTGCTAGTTGTCTAATACGTGTTTTGACAAAAGCCTGAATTTGAAACTTCAAATTTGAGACACATATGGGTTTTGGGTTGACCATGCATGCAGATAATATATTGATCAATTTTATTTATTGGTTATTGCCATTGATTTGGAATTATCTATAGGAATTATGCTATCTTAAAATTATATTCCATTAGACCCTGCCATTAGAAGGTTTTTCTTTCTTTCTTTGAGACAGAATTTCACTCTGTTGCCCAAATCAGAGTGCCAAGAAGTCAGCCTAGCTTATAGTAACCTCAAACTCTTAGGCTGAAGTGTTGTTCCTGCCTCAGCCTCCAGAGTAGCTGGGACTGCAGGCTCCCGCCACAAGGCCTAATAATTTTTTTTTATTTTTAGTAGAGATGGTTATGGCTTTTGCCCAGGCTGGTCTTGAACTACTGAGCTCAAATGATCCTTCCATCTCAGCCTTCCGGAGTGCTAGGACTAGAGGTGTGGACCACTGTGCCTGGCCAAATGTTCTTGAGACTCATTCACCTCTTTTGGTTTAGAGCAGTGCTTCTTAAATATTTGTTGTCAAGACCTTCTGAGTACTGCTGCATGCACAGTTCTGCACATGACAATAAAGTGGGCACTCCAGGTAGAGCAAAACAGCAGAGTAGGACCCTCCAGGGGTGGAATCCCACATGAACTTCTATTTCGACAGCTATCCATGCCAACAAGCACCTTCAGAAGAACCAAATCTCAGGTGAGCAATCATACTATCTGGTTTTAACATTATATCAAGGAAAGAGGCACTGAGGAGGGCAGAAAAGACAGTCTTGCGTTGCCTGTCCACCCCCATATGCCTCGGCTGTGCCCAGATAGCAAGTGGAGAGGGAGTCTGTGTGCCCCTGGGAGGTGGGGAGAGTGAAGTGATGGTGGGGCTTTGTGTTGAAATTCAGGGCCTCCCTGGTACAGGGAGCATAGCACAGGGCAGAACTCTGCTGTTGCTCATAGAAGGAGCATTTAGACTAGCTGGACCAAGGAGAAACCCTCCATCCTGAAGCTGAGTTCCCACAAGTCCCACCACCTAGAAGGTTGGGGGTGGTGAAGAGCAGTCTGGAGTTGGACTGAATTTGTGAGACAGAACACTAGGTCTACAGTCCTTGGACTATTCCTGTGGGCTAGGCTGGCCCAGCGCCAGTGGACTTGGGGTACATGTAACATAGTGAGACACAGGCAGTGGTGTTCAGGGCAGTGCCTGTCACCCCTCCCACAACTTTAGACAATGCAGGTCAGGAGGAATTTTTTTCCACTGGGGAAAGAAAAGGAAAAATCCCAGAGGACTTGCTTTTGCAATGTGGGTACCAGTTCATAGGAAAATAAAGTACCAGGCAGACACTTAAGGCCCCTGAAGTCCTAGTTCCTGGACAGCATTTCTGGACCCACCCTGGGGCAGAAGGAAACGTGCTGAACTGAAGGGCAGGACCCAGTCCTAGGAGGATTCACCACCTGTTGACTAATAAATAATAATAAAAGGATTCACCACCTGCTCACACACTTCCTTACATATATGCAAGAAAATGACCTACTTAGAAATCTCTAATAGAAAAAAATCTTTTAGAAAGAGGAATCCATCTCAATTTTTCCATCTGGTGACTTATCTAGGAGGAAGACAGGCTTATCTATGGGGGATTTGGGTTTCATGGTTTGTATTTTCTTTTTTTAAATAAATTTTTATTTTGTTAAAAAATGTTTAAATATTTTTCTTTTAATTTAGACACACGCATTCATACTTCTCCCAAAGAGGATGGGCATGGCAGCAAGGCTCTTGGGCCTGGGGTATGTGGTTATGGAACTCATGGTTTGTATTTTCATTAGGTGAGGCTAGCTTGAGACTAATTTTCTAGGCACTGAAATCAGCCAGAGCATTAGGTGGTCCCATGATTTCCCAGGACTGGCTTAAGGCATTGTCGTGGTGCTAACTTGGTGGCAAGAGAAGCTCCCAGTCTCTGTATATCTGTTATCTTCATCTACAGAGGCATGACCTTCTGGAGTCAGAGAACCTGGGTTCCACTAATAGGTGTGAGCTAGCACAAGGTACTTACTATCTTTTGGCTCCAGTGTCCTCATCTGGAGCATTGGAATAATAAAAAATGGCCAAGAGAGATAAGATAACAATATGAAACATCATAGAACAGCATGATGTAGACAACTGCCTGGCCCTGTGCCCGTGCTTGCTGGGCTTCCGCAGGTCTGCTATCTGCTAGAGACTCTGCGAGTGAAGGCCAGGCCTCTGCAGTTCTGCGGCCAGGCCTCTGCAGTTCTGTCCCCAGCCAGAAACTCCCCTGGCAACCACAGGCCTCTGCCTGGCACCCACAGGGCCCCTTCAGGTCCACCCCTGGCCCGTAAATCCCCTGGTGACCGTGCAGCCCCGCGCCCGAGCCTGCAGGGCTTCTGCAGGCCTGCCTTCTGCCAGTAACTCCGACTGCAACCGCCAGGCCTCTGCAGGCCCACCCCAGGCAAAGAACTACCCCGGCGACCACCTGGCCCTGCGCCCTGTGCTTGCCGGGCTTCCACAGGCCCATTGTCTGCTACAGACTCTGCCGGCAACTGCTAGGCCTCTGAAGGTCTGTCCCTGGCCAAAAACTCCCCTGGCAATTGTGTGGGCCTCTGCCTGGCATCTGCAGGGCCCCCGCAGGCCCATCCCTGGTCAGGGACAGTCCTGGCAACCATGTTGGCCTCCATCTGGCACCCACCGGGCCTCTGCAGGCCAGCCTTCTGCCAGGGACTCCGCTGGTGACCGCCAGGCCTCTGCAGGCCTGCCCACAGCCAGGAACTCCCCTGGTGACTGCCTGGTCCTGCATCCCACACTTGCCAGGTAGGTCAGCTTTCTGCCAGAGACTCCGGCTGTGACCCCCAGGCACCCAGCCAGGAGCACTCCCAGCGACTGTGCGGGCCTCTGCCTGGCACCCATGGGGCCTCTGCAGGCCAGCCTTCTTCCAGGGACCCCTCTGGTGACAGCTAGGCCTCTCTGCAGGCCCACCGCTGGCCAAAAACTTCCCAGACAACTGCACGGCCCTGCACCCACCACTTGAAGGGCCAGACGCAATGGTGAAAAACAACCATGGGGCGAATCAATGGAAAAACTCTGGCAACATGAATAATCAGAGTAGACCAACACCTCCAAGTAACGACAAGGCAGACACAGCACAAGATCTCCTGCATAGGCAAGTGACTGAGATGCCTAAAATCAAATTCAGAACCTGGATTGCAAATAAGATCAGCAGAATGGAGGAAAAGATGGAATTAGAATCTCAAGCAGTAATTCAAAAGATGACCCAAAAGATGTCTCAAGAATTCAACAAATTCAAAGACAAAATGACCAAAAATTTTGACACATTGAGACAAGAAATTGCAGCCCTTAAAGATCTGAGAAATTCAGTAGAATCCCTCAGTAACAGAATGGAGCAAGCAGAAGAAAGGATTTCT
>CAUYON010141852.1:0-13403 GCA_963573935.1 Arctocebus calabarensis
AACCAATTTATAGCTTTCACATGAAAGCTATAACCCAATTATGCCCAAGAATATGGGGAAAGGGTCAAGGGAGGGGAGAAGGGAAGATGGGTGGAGGGAGAGTAATTGGTGGGACCACACCTACGGTGCATCTTACAAGGGTCCATGTGAATTTTACTAACTGTAGAATACAAATGTCATAACACAATAACTAAGAAAATGCCATGAAAGTTATGTTAACCAGTTTGATGAAAATATTTCAAATTGTATATAAAACCAGCACATTGTACCCCATGATTGCATTAATGTACACAGCTATGATTTAATAAAAATAAAAGATAAAGTCCTAAAAAAGAATAGAGTGTAAATGTTGTAACACAACAACTAAGTGAGGTGAAGGCTATGCTAACCAGTTTGATGTAAGCATTCAGAATTGTATATAAAATCAGCACATTGTACCCCAGTAATATACAGTTAAGATTTAATTGAAAATAAATAAATAAACACAATGTCTTGATAATTTTTAAAAAATCAATGACAGATACATAGATAGTTTATAGAAAAAAGAGAAGATGGAAGGACAATAGGGAGAGACAGGAAGAGAAGGGAGGGGAGGACAGGGAGAACATATTCTGGCTTCCCCAGAGAAATTCAGTTCCTTCTTGAGGCTCATCAGCTTGTCTTTCAGCCTTATGAAATGTGCCAAGATCATTCCAATCAAGCCCCTTTCTTGCCTAAGCTATCTTGATGTTTTTACAATCCAAAACATCACTAAAGAATTTTTGGTGGGCAATACAGTCTGTGATTTGAAAAGCCATTTCTCCTATTTCATGTTGAACTTCCAGAAAGTATCTGTGTTCATACCCTATGTAGATAAGAAAGGGTCTAATGGGCAGAAGAAGATGAAGGCTTCCAAAAAAAGGGAAGAGTCTCTCCCTCCAGGCAGACATCAGGGCTGAGCACAGCTCAGTAGCAACTGCAGAGATGAGGCTTGGGCTGACACACGGCGGGGTGGAGGGCCTGCTGAGGTCATTGGCTCTGTGGAAGGGGCCTGGACTTTGAGGCGGACAGAGTCAGCTTGGAGCCCTGTCTTTCCCATGGCCAGGTGCACGACTTTGGGTAAGTTACTGCTCGTTTCTGAGCTTCAGTTTCATCATTTATTAAATGAATTATTAACAACAACATGCCCACATTGTGAGTTTGTGATCCCACTGATTGATAAGCTATGAAAAGCACCATGGACCATTTTTAGGGGGTGCAGAAAAATCAAGATCATTTTTATTAGAAACCTAATAGCGCTGATCATGATTATTTAAGTAAAATGACTATTAAGTCATATTTAAGTAAAATTACCTAATTTAACATAAAATTCTGAAGCTGCCAGATGACCTCCATGTTTTGTCAGTTTCTTTCTTTCCACTCTGTGACCCCAACTCTTGGCCAGAGGACAGGATAACTAAAACCAAAGCTTTCCCTGTCTAAGCATAATCAAGCTGCATCTGGGGAGAGCCATGCTAGCTGAGACCCCCACACACACTCAATACTCTGGTAATTAGGCTGATTTTTAAACTCACCAGGCTGTTGACACACAGATGTGTGCTGTGCCCTTTAAAGCAGGAGCCATGTGAGTCAGCACAGAACCCCCCGATGTCATCTTGGGATAGATGTCCCTGGAATCCTCTGAGTCCTTGATGCCCATGTGTTCCCTCTACTATACTGCTGGTGGGGGCAAATCCTCATTTGCTTTAAGTGGATTTTACTTTGGGAAAATAACTAAGAGCTATTCAAGGATAAGCCTGGTTAAAAGAAGGGTGATCAAGTGACTTAGCCATTTGCGCTACAAACAAATGGTGAGTTGGAGATTGATTATTCTGAGCATGTACCATAAACTGATTTGGAGAGAAGTAGGGATTGCAGGCACACATGCTTGCCCACATGCCCTTTCTCCCGGGTGAACGAGGCCTGAACTAATGAATGCCAAGGGCCTACCATGCCCAGGTGTTTTCCATGAATCATCTTGCTGGAACCTCACAACAATCCTATAATCAAAATTTGCCAAGGAGGAAAGACATCCCCAGCACAGTGACTTACAGAGGGTGTGACGGGCAGAGGAGGAGTCTGACTCCAAGCTATGCATCTCCTTCCTGCCCACACACTACAACTTGCTCCAAGTGGGGGAGTCTGGGACTTGGTTCCTTTCTTGGCCTCCCCTTTTCTTCCTTCATTCTCTTCCACTACCTCTTCTCTGGCAGCTTCCTACCTGGCACCTGCCCAGTCTTTGAAACATCAAGTCAGAGTACATTTGCAGAAGAAAGCAAAACCTTCCAAATAGCCCCAGTGAAAAGCACACTGACAGTGCTGCAATGGCAAGACACCCCACTGTGCTCAGAACTCACCCCCAAACAACCAGCCCAAAGTTTAAAATGTCAAGAAAGATAGTCACAAACTTTGTCTCTGATGTACCTGAGAGACAACAGCAGCCTTAAGTGACAATATAGTCGATTCTTGGTGTTCATCAAAGTTGTGTTCCATAAAATCACCATTGGCAATGAAGAATTGGAAACTGAGCCTCTTCTCCCGGGGAAAATGCAGCGCAGAGCCCTGCAAACCTCTGGTCATGAGGCTTCCATCAAGCAGTCCAGGTGTAGTCCTGTTATACGCATGTTTCTCTGCAAAGACTCCTGACTTCTCAATATATAGTTGATTCTGGAACAACATGGGTTTGAATTGCAAGAGACCACTCACATGTGGATTTTCTGCCACCTCTTCCACCCCAAAACAGCAAGGACTCTTCTTCCCCCTTATTCTTATGATTTCTTTTTTTGAGACAGAGTTTTACTTTCTCAGCATTGGTAGAGTGCTGTAGTGTCATAGCCCACAGCAACTTCAAACTCTTGGGCTTAAGCAACTCTCTTGCCTCAGCCTCCAGAGTAGCTGGGACTACAGGCAACCACCACAATGCCTAACTATTTTTAGAGGCAGGGTTTTACTATTGCTCAGGCTGGTCTCGAACCTGTGAGGTCAGGGCAATCCACCCACCTCAGCCTTCCAAGTGCTAGGATTACAGACATGAGCCACCGTGCCTGGCCTCTTATTATCCTCTTAATAATGTTTTCTTTTCTCTAGCTCAGTTCATTGTAAGAATACAGTATATAACATGTATCATATACAAAATACAAGCTAATCAACTGTTTATGTTATCGGTAAGGCTTCAGGTCAGCCATACCCTATAAGGAGTTAAGTGTTTGAGGAGTCAAAAGTTACTCATGGGTTTTTGGTTGTGTGTGTGTTATCAGGACCCCTGAGGTGCTCATGGGTCAACTATGTATTTTTCATTCATTAACACAGACTGCACGACCAATGACACGATTACTCACTCCTGCAGGAGGCTTATCTAAACAGGTTTTCTGCATAAGGCTCATTGTACCCTTCTTGTGCTTAGGCACGCTAGGCAACACTTCAGTGCTATATCTGGGGGCATTTTAAATAACAAATGGCCAACCAGAAGCTCAAAAATGTGAACAATGTGGCATTAAACAGACCACTTTGTTTATAGCCTGAGAGCTGAAACAAGAAAACAAAATGTAGAGACACACAGGCTTGGGGAATACAAGTGAAATAAGAGAAGGGAATCCAATGTACATTGGCAACTAATCAAGAAAAAAAGTTGCCCAAGCCCATAAGGGCTACTTTAGAAATGGTACACAGTTCTCTGTGTATTCTGGTTATTAAACCCTTATCAGGGACATAACCTGCAAATATCTTCTCCCCTGAAGGTCTATTGTCATGTGCTTTTCTGATACTGAAGGCCATTTCAGACTGGATTCTAAAATAGTTTTTAATTTAACAGGCATAAATATACACCTTTTAAAGCTAGCTACTTTGAAGGCTAATACTCATTTTGCATTTGTAAGTTCCGTATAGTTCTTATAAAATGCAGATGTATCTTCTATTGAAAATAAATGTATTTATGTAAAATAATTTGTGTTCAATCTTAATAATATTATGTTCAATCATGTTTCTTGCTTTGCCAACATTTCTTCCTAAGAAATATCGTGCCTTCAAATAAAAAAGCGGAAAAAAAATGTTCCATTTGAAATAGTTTCACATATCTGCTTGAAATTAATTGTATATGCACATACAGTATTAGATAAGAAATAAACTTTAGGAATGAGCTTTATATAAAGCAATTCCTGGTGTCACTGACCATTTGTATTCCTGGACAAGTTATATCAACAACAAGTCAGATTCTAAATATAAAGATGACCACCCTACAACTATCTAATGAAGTTATTTTATGTGTCATTAACTTAGTACCCTGCACCTCTCAGATGAAAAATAGGGTGTTGGCGTGTCTTAGGCTTTAGAGCCTGAGTATGTGAGTTCAAGACCTGGTTCCACCACTTATCTGTACATGATTGTATAAATTAGTTGACCCCCATGTATTCCTCTTTCTCCTCATATATAAAGTGAAGTTAGTAGTAGTTACTTCATAGGGTTCTGGTTATAGGGGAATTATAAGAATTAAATGAGAACGTCTATGTAAAGCAGTTAACCTCATAGGGTTCTGATTATAGGGGAGTTGTAAGAATTAAATGAGATCGTCTATGTAAAGCATATAGCAGAATGTCTGGCACATAGAGGCCTAAGGTAAACTTTTGCTATTGTTGTTATTATGTCGGCTGTAGTAATGATGTGTTTTTATACGTTGTTATTTTCTTCCATGTTGTATTATGTTATGAACAGACCCTGGAAACCAAAATGGAGGAAGTGATGATAAGACTAAGAATGCTGAAAGAAACTATTTAAATATTTTACCAGGTAAGTCTTATTTTATTTTAAATACTATTTGCTTATAATCACATATACTAAAATTACAGATTTAAAACATAAATTCTTATGGTGTACATTATAAGCTGATTGTCATTTAAATCACTTTGAAACAACATTTTGTATCTATATAATACACTTTCACAGATGTTTTCTAGTGTAAAACTTTATTCATGTACTGGTACTGACTTTTTTCTAGATATATATACAAGAAAAATTACTGAAGCAAGTAAAAATAAATTGCTAAAGCAATTAAATAAGTGTCATCATTATTTGCTATTTTCAAATTTCCTTTTATACATTGTGTCTTAGTTTCTTAAGGAATGAACCAAGAAATAAATTTTACTCTGAAATATAAACAGTATGCTTCTTGGTCTTGTGCTAAGATCAAGTGAAATATAAACAACAGTACATAGAGATGTAAATAGTTGAACTTAGGGAAAAAAATGGGTCATTTTCTTTAGAATCTTATTTTCATTTCAACTTACCTAGTTCTGCCTTCCATTTCTTTTATTTCCTTTTTTATTCTTGGATACATTATCTAACAACCAGAAATTCAGTCTCTCAAATCCTCATTTGATTGAATTCAATCTGATGACCTTTAGTCACATGACCAGGCATAGGAAGGGTGGCCTGTTTGTATACTTTATAAGTATCAAGTTTTTTAAAACTAAATGGTAAATTTTGCAGCTTCAGAAATAGCCTTCTCTTGATACAGCTTTCTATTCCCTTTGAGGAAGTTTCCTCACAGTTTCTTCCCCAGATCTTCAACATGCAAGTCATATTACATTATCCAAGCAAATATCATACCCATTTCTGGTATTCTTCTTGTTGGACCCAGTCAGTCAGTCAGCTTTTGGTCATCACCCTCTGAATTTCCTCCCACCTTCAGATATGGATAATGTTAGAATCACCGCAGGCTGTTTCCTTTACTTTGTGGGGCAGGAAACCATCCTCCTCTTCAGCTAAAAATACCTTCAATGAAGGATTTGTTATATTTCTCTTTTCTCTTCATAGATCCGTAATTTAAATCATCCATATTTTGTGGCTTTCTTAAAATGTGCCAGTGTTATTACTATTCTGAAGGTACTAATTAATGTCTTCTTTTTAAACTTTTTATTGCTATATTTATTTTTTTCCTTACTCCCTTTTTTAAAGCCTGTTTCTTTCTTATCACCAAATCAAGATATGTCATAAATTTGAATTAGAAAATATTAAACTATTCAGTTAGATATTGTAATTGCCCCTGAATTTCCATGTAATTGTACAATTACAATTGTATTGAAATTGCTTCTGAATTTCCCTCATGGGAAAAGTAATCAGGCATTATTTTTTCCTTTTTATACACAAAGTAAAGTGGATCAATAAGTTGAATTGATTTTGCCCAAGATTGCTCAACCAATTAGTGCTAGAGACCAGATCTTCTTAACATCCAATCTAGTTTTTTTTATTACTATTTCATATTAATTTGATTACTACTGCCAGCCTCATGGTCCCCATTTTATTAACGGGTAAAATAAGGCCCAGAAACAAGTCGTTTAAGGTCAAAGAAAGCAGTGCCAATTTTGGGATTAGGAACACCTGACTCGTTCACTGAGTCATCTTGCCACACTGCTGGACCACGGCCCATATTTAAAGCTATGACTTTCATCATCTGAATTATCAGTAAGCATTTAGGAGGTAATACACTTCACTGGGCCCTGGAAGATACTGTCTCCTATAGTTCACTGGGTTTCTGATGACTGTGTCTTTCAGTACTTTCATGGGAAATTGTAACTAAACTATTCTTTGCCCAAAAGTTTTCTTTTTCCTTTTGGTATCTCTGTCACTGTTCTTTCTTTAAATTCTTTCTCTGTTTATCTAATTCCTTTATCTTATTCAAGTTAATAAAAATAAAAGACCTTTACCTAGAGCAGTGGTTCTCAACCTTCCTAATGCCACAATGTGTTTTCATTGTTAAAAAGGGGTTGTGACCCACAGGTTGAGAACAGCTAACCTAGGGTCTGGTAGAGGTATCTATGGGTACAGCTTAGGTATACTAGTAACTAGAAGTGTTAAATAGTGCTAAAGTATATTAGCTATTTTTAAATATACCGTATGCTTATTGGTAAAAATCCTAAGATAACAGTGTTGAAGCAAGGGTGATCAGAATGTGTGAGGGCAGGGGTTAATAGCGTAAAAGTAGAGATTAACAAACCTTTTCTGGAATGACATGTCAGAATTTTCAGAGATGCATGTGTATTTGTAAAAATATATTATTTATGTGTTTTATAGTTGATTTCTTTATATTGACAGAAAATAAAAACTGATGAGATTTTCCCTAGCTGTTGGGGTAATATGGAAAAAGGAGTGATTGCAGTTAGCATGGATTTCAAGGCTTGAGAAAATCTACTCCAGCATTCAGTCTAAAATACTCATTTATCCATTCAACAATTATTTATTAAGTACTTCCTATGTGCCAGGTGCTGTTATACTTGCTAAAGATAGAACATTAAATAAGATAGACAAAATCCCGATAACTATGGCACATACAGAGTGGTCTCTTTAAAATGATGTACATAGGGCAGCGCCTGTGGCTCAAAGGAGTAGGGCGCCGGCCCCATATGCCGGAGGTGGTGGGTTCAAACCCAGCCCCGGCCAAAAACTGCAAAAAAAAAAAAAATGATGTACATAAACCAGAGTGTCAGTGCCGAGGAAAAAATAGAACAAATGGTGGCGCCTGTCGCTCAGTGAGTAGGGTGCCAGCCACATACACCGAAGCTGGCGGGTTGAAGCCCGGCCTGGTCCTGCCAAACAACAATGACAACTGCAACCAAAAAATGGTTGGGCATTGTGGCGGATGCCTGTGGTCCCAGCTACTTGGGAAGCTGAGGCAAGAGAATCACTTAAGCTCAAGAGTTTGAGGTTGCTGTGAGCTGTGATACCACGGCAGTCTATCAAGGGTGGCACAGTAAAACTGTGTCTCAAAAAAGAAAGAAAGAAAGAAAATAGAACAAATAATGCCAAAGAGAATGAGGGCTGGGAGAGTTCACCTTTAGACGAGATAGTCAGGGAAGACCTTTCTGAGGATGTGACATTCAATCTGAAATGTGATTGATGAAAAGAAGTCAGCCATGTGAGGATCTTGGGAAAAAGCCCTCAAGGCAGCAGCCCTGAACGGGGAGCAAGTTCTGCATGTTTAAAGAATTAAACAAAGCCTTTGTGGCTGCTCCATAAAAGACAAGGTGAGACAAGAAGACTCTGGAGAGAAAGGCAGGATTCAGCTCATCAGGCCTTTTAAACCACCGTGAGGAGTTTAGATTTCTTTCCAATACTATAGTGTGTGCCTGTTGGATGATTTTAAGTAGAATGATATAATGTGATTGATATTTAATTCACTTTGACTGCAGTGAAGAAATGGTCTGTATCAAGGCAAGATTGGGAACAAAGAGATCAATTAAGAGTATTACAAAAACCTGGGTGAAAGATGATGGTAACATGAACCAAGATGACAGTAATAAATGTAGCAAGCTCAGATTTGGGATATTCTGGAGATAGAACTGAAAATATTTAATGGTAGATTGGGTTGTGGATGGGAAAATAAGCATTGAGGGAAAGAAATGAATTAAGGACAACCTCTATATTTCTGTCTTGATAACTAGCTGGACAGAAATTGGTTCCATAAACTAAGACGAGGAAGAGCAGATTTAGGGCATGGAAAAAGTGTTCTTACATGTTAAGTTTGACATTCTGTGCATTTACATGAAAATAAAGACGATTAGTGTTCATGTGACTGACTTAATATTTGTCTGCTGCTCCATAACAATTTATGAACCCATTGCAAAATTGTCCACTGTTCCCTTTTTTTTCTGTCCACTGTTTTTTAAGTTTATTACCTTCTTTCCAAGAATTAAGGAGCAGTATCATAGTTGCTTCCTGAGCTCCATGAGTGTTCCTGATATACCTCTACTAGTTCAACACTGACTGCCCGTTGAAGTTAGTTTTAAAGTCTGTTGACAAATGTGATGTAAGCGTTTGAAAATCTTGATTGTGTTTGTTGTTCACAGGAGAATTTTACATTACACGGCATTCTAATCTCTCAGAAATCCATGTTGCTTTTCATCTTTGTGTGGACGACAATGTGAAATCGGGAAACATCACTGCTCGTGATCCTGCAATTATGGGACTCCGAAATATACTCAAAGTCTGCTGTACCCATGATATCACTACAATAAGCATTCCTCTCTTGCTGGTGCATGATATGTCAGAGGTAAGCTGATAAAAAAAAAAATCCCATAATTTTATGAATATGTTAGCCTTCAACATTTTATAATAATCCATTTTACATTTTAAAGTTTTTTTGTTTTTTTTTAAACTAAGGCCTTTTTTTTTTTTTTTCCATCTCCTAACCTGGTTAGAATTATATAATACAAAGCAGTAAATAATCATTAACCGCTTATGTTCAGAAGATTGTGGGCTTGTCCTCTAGTAGGTAAACGAGCTTTGGATGTGGTATGTGCCCCACTCCGCCTCCGCCTCCTCCCTCTTCTCTCTCCTCTGCTCCTCCTCCCTGCCTCCTCCTCCTTCTCTTTTTTTGTCTTAAGAAGCATTAGATTTACCTCCACATAGATACTTGACTTAGGCTAACATTAAAATTAGTTTGCATTCTCTGAGTAGACAATTAATAGGAAATAGAGATGCTAGATGGCAGAGAACTTGGTTTAACATTTTCTCAAGGATGCTCTTTGGATAATACAAATATTGGCTTCTACAATTAAGATATAGTATAGTCATTCATCCATTTTGTTATGTACCATAATTTAATTTTAAAATGTCTATGTCCAAGACTAGTTTCCCTCCTGCTTTATTCCTTCACCCACATAAAAATGGTTAGAAGGAATAAGTCGTAGAAATATGAACCTCTGTAAGTTGATCACCCAAGGGACTGTAACAAACTAATCAACATATAGAGATGGTCAACATAAGAAACTAGGCATGCTGTACATGTGATGCATCGTCTATGAAAATTAGGTCAACTTGACATAGTGTAGGTAGGTGGTCAACTGTGAGGTTCTTACTTTAATAACAAAGATTAAACTTCAACTTCAAATAGTCTGGAGGAATAGAGGAGCCTCAAACCAAATGGGTGTCAGCCAGTCCTTAGGGAGAGCTAGAGGTCAGCCTGGTGATAAAGGACGCATATCTGCAGCCCTGTGTCTGCTTTTTTTTTGAGGAAACATTTTTTAAAAAGCAGAACTGCTGACTGGTAAGTACAGATTGTGAATATCAGAAAGTTTAATCACTGATTATTAGAAGTTATTTACCACAATAAAAGATTTATGAAGAAGCTGTATTTTAAAGGGCAATATAAAAGATTTTATGTTTTACTTTTTATACTAAGTCCTCACATAGACTCACTATTTTATAAAAGGCCTCATTTTAAATTTAATACCTTATATAAACACGATAATTAATTCCTTCTAAGATAGGGTGATTTTAAATGAGTTTCCATTTCCAATCTAGTCTGGATCATTTTCACCAGGCACATTATTATTGTTTTGATTAAGAAAAATCTGGCACCATCCTCTGAAACCTGTGTCAAACTTTATAATTTCTCATTTCATTCACTTCTGTAGCCTCAGTTACACCTAATATGGTATCGGAAGAGATGGACAAACACATTTCTTTTCCATTATACCTTTATAAAGTTTTCGTTTCATCAGGAACTTTTAGCTATTATTAAGTTCTCGTCACTAACCAGTCTATCTATAAAAAGGTCTTTGGGGAGTAACAAAGTTTATGATGGATTCCTGCCACAAGGAAACATCCAAACATTCCTGCAGCTGGACTCCTGGTTAACCAGTTTATAAAAATGGGTATGTGTAGGTGGGAAACAACCTCAAAAACAGTGTTTCTAAAAGTCACTAAGTTCAGATTTACTTCCAGACATCTGATCCTACTAGCGTTCCCTCTCCCACAATGTTACAAAAGTTACATGTTTTAAATTGGAACAGCCAGCTGCAGAACATTAAGTTTCTTCCAAAGTGTCCAATTTAATTCACAAAAGTATATTGAACCATGATCCTCCTATTTGTTGTATTTAAACATCCACATTCAGGTCAAGAAGTTTGTTCTATGAACTCAGACAACACTACCCAGGATATAGAGGTAATATTTATTTTAGCTTTGGTTCAAGGATCCCAAAGCATTTTCTGGTGTTTTTCTTCCCCTAACAAACAGAATTGCTGTACACTCAGCGCGTTTTAGTGTGTGCAAAACAATGATAATGTCTGAACAGTCCATGTCCTATGATAGGTAAAAGAGCTATAGAAATTAATTGCAGTTTTTAAAAAAACAGAAAAAATAATCAGACAGAAGAACAACGTACTGGTTGTTTTATCACAACACATTTTTCTGATCTGAGGATATTGTGGTATTGGGGCGAAGCTAATAAGCAAAGAATAGAAGAAGCTATAAGCAAAGAATACTGAGTTTCTGACTTTTTAGTTTTACTATTAACTTGTTAAATTAGGGTTTAGTGTTGTTTTATGGGTTTTTTTTGTTTGTTTGTTTTGCAGTTTTTGGCCAGGGCCGGGTTTGAACCCGCCATCTCTGTCATATGGGACCAGCGCTCTACTCCTTTGAGCCACAGGCGCTGCCTGGGTTTTGTTTTATAATTATTGTTAAGGAAGATTTTGTTGTTTATTTTTAACTTTTACTAGCATATAATATACATATAGAAAAGTACTCATAAGTTTACAGCTGAACTCTTCACTAACTAAACACACATATAACCAATACCCAGACCATGAAACAGAACTGTACCAGCATCCCAGCAGCTACCCCTCTGCTCCCTGCCAGTCAGTTAAACCACAGGCCCGCCCTGAGGGTAAATATTGTTTTCACACTAGAAAGCGGGGATTAGTTAGACTTGTTTTTGTGGTTTATCTTGTATCTGGCTTCTTTCATTCAGTAATATGTCTGTGAGGTCTGTGTGGTTATGGAGTTATTCTCACTGTTGACAAATTTTATTCCATTGTGTGATGAGATCACAGTTATTTTGCTATTCCACCACTGCTATGGACATTTGGGTAGTTTTTCAGATTTTGATTATTAAGACTAGTATTGCTGTGAACACATTCAAAGATACCTTTTGAGCTATCTGTTGGGTATATACTTCAGGATAATCTCAGGGCATATATATGTTTAGCTTTGGTAGATAACAGCCAAATCCTTTTTCAAAGTGGTTGTACCTATTCTTGTTTCTGAATATAAAAAATAAGAAATAAAACCAGACTATGTCTTGCCTTCTGATAGTGTCTGTGAAACACATTCATACAGCTCAGAGGCACATAATTAAGAAGTAAATAATACATGTAATCTTGGAATCATCTGCATTAGTGTATAAACTCAGGAAATAATTTTTATATCTACTTTCCAAGGCATACAGTGAAGACTTAAAAATACATACTAACTCTGTAGTTCAATTTTATCCTAATCAGAAGATTCAAGTTGAATAGCTATTAACTTTATCACACATCTTTTTTTTTTTTTTGTGCAGTTTTTGGCTGGAGCCAGGTTTGAATCCGCCACCTCCGGTATATGGGGCCGGTGCCCTACTCTTTTGAGCCACAGGTGCTGCCCTTTTTTTCTTTCTTTCTTTTTTTTTTTTTTTTAAGACAGCGTCTCAAATGTCCTAGGGGTAAGTACCATGGCATCATAGCCCACAGCAACCTCAAATTCTTGGGCTCGAGTAATCCTCTTGCCTCAGCCTCCCTGAGTATCTGGGACTACAGATGCCTACCACAATGCCTGGCTATGCTTCTTTTTAGAGGCTGGGTCTCAGTCAGGCTGGTCTCAAACTTCTGAGCTCAAGCAGTCTACCCACCTCAGCCTCCCAGAGTGCAAGGATTATAGACAATTGCCTGTCCCAGCGATTAACTTTCTCACATAAATTGGATTTAATTTTGGCCAAAGTACATTATTTGAACAATAATTTTAATTCAACTTGTTAATATGTTGTTTAGGAAATTGCATCCTCATCTATAAGTGAAACATGTTTGTAATTTCCCTTTATAATAATATATTTTTTCCAATTTAAATATCAGGGGGAAAAAAGAAAGTATTATCTTAACTATAATCAGATGTGAGATTTTAATTTCAATCTAACAGGTTTAGAATCTCTTCTGTGTGCAGTGCCCACTTACCATCTAAACTGTAAAGTGGCTTGGCACCCATAGCTCAGTGGTTAGGGTGCCAGCCACATGCACCAGGGCTGGTGGGTTTGAACCCAGCCCGGGCCTGCTTAATAACAATGACAACAATAGAAAAAGTGAGGCAAGAGGATTGCTTGAACCCAAAAGTTGGAGGTTGCTATGAGCTATGATGCTACACACTCTACCCAGGGCAACAGCTTAAGACTCTGTCTCAAAAAAAAAAAAAAGAAAGAAAGAAAGAGAGAGAGAGAAAGGAAGAAATAAAAATAAACTGAAAAATGGGACCCAATTTTTTGCCTCACTTTCAAAGCCTAGTGTTTCACATGATCCATTCAGTTTCTTCAGTCCATTAACCTTAGTGATGCTTTCTTACAGGCCTGTCACTAAGATTTAGTCACT
>CAUYON010141853.1:0-15262 GCA_963573935.1 Arctocebus calabarensis
GGCAAGCCAGGAAAAGAAGGTTCAGTTCCCCTCCATGCTGCGTGAAATCAGGCAGCTCTGAGTCCCCATCATCTGGCTCGTGACACTGAGCAACCTTTTTTTAACAGAGACAAAAGTCTCACTTTATTGCCCTCAGTAGAGTGCTGTGGCATCATAGCGCACAGCAACCTCCTACTCCTGGGCTTAGGTGATTCTCTTGCCTCAGCCTCCCAAGTAGCTGGGACTACAGGTACCTGCCACAATGCCCAGCTACTTTTTTGTTGCAGTTTGGCCAATGCTGGGTTTGAACCCACCACCCTCAGTATATGGGGCCAGTACCCTACTCACTGAGCCACAGGCACCGCCCCCAATTTTTTTTCTTTTTTTTTTGAGATGGAATCTTACTATGTCACCCTTGATAGAGTACGGTGGTGTCACAGCTCACAGCAACCTCAAACTCTTGGGCTCAAGTGATTCTCTTGCCTCAGTCTCCCTAGTAGCTGGGACTACAGGTGCCCACCACAATGCCCAACTATTTTTGTTGTTTTGTTGTTTAGCAGGCCCAGGCTGGGTTTGAACCCACCAGCCCCAGTGTACGCGTGGCTGGCACCCTAACCACTGAGCTACGGGCGCCCAGCCAACATTGAGGAAATTTCCCGTGAGCTCTGGGCTGGATGCAGACGGGATGGGTGGGCACAGGGCGTCTTGGCTTAACATAGCACGAATGTGTTGCCTTACAGTTCTGGAGATCTGGAGTCTGAAGTGACTCTTCCTCAGTGGGGCTGCTTCCTCCTTTCTGGGGTCTCTAGGGCAGAGTCTTTGTAATACCTTTCCGGCTCCTGGAGGCCATCTCCATCCTTGGCCTCCATCTTCTAAGTGCTCAGTCCAGACTCTGCTTCTTTGATTTTTGGTTTGTTTTGTTTTAAACCAGAAGGGAGTGTGAACACAGTCCCCTACAACCGCAAATTATGCAGTCTGATTTCCCTCGTCTGGCGAAATCACAGGGACCAGCACATCTGGAGTGCAGTCAGCCTCTGCTGCTTTGTCGTGGCATCTTCTCCCTCCAAAAAGGACCCTTGTGATTCCATGTAGGGCCCATTAGGATAACCCAGGACAGTCCTCTCCTCTCGAGATCCTTCACCTAATTACAACAGCAAATTCCCTTTGCCGTTTGAGGAAACATACTCACAGGCTCTGGGGGTTAGGGTGTGGACACCTTGAACGCCACCACAAGGCCTACCCAGAGTGACTGTGTGGGAGGGTGGAGTCAGGGACCTGTGACACATCCCCAGAAGGAGGGACAGATCTGAGAGAGACCTTGTGTTCAGAATCTAGGTTCTCAAGGAGGCAGCTCAAAAAATGCTGGTTTGGGGTGGTAGGTGCAGAGAGAGTGGGGAGGGCCTGCACTATGCGCTGGGCAGGAGGAAGACTTGCCCTTTCCTCCCCCGCTCACAGAAACAAGGTGACTGTGAACAGTCACTGTGATGTCAGGCCTGGGCTTTGTCCCCTCTTCTCACTATTCATGCAGTCAGAACAGAGCAAGGCTGTCCTATGAGGCAGTTGGTTACAAGTCTGGGCTAAGTCCCAGCTCCCCATGTACCCGCTGCAGGTCATGTGGGTCAGTCCTGGACAGGCAATCCCCAGGACCAGCCACACCCACAGCCCTTCCCAGGGGAACCCACCTCTTTCTCTGCAGGCCCCAGCCACACAGCTGACTGGGCCCAGGCGGCACTGCCCCAAGGCTGACAAAGGCTGGATGGGCATAGAATGTGACACACCAAGCAGGACGAGCAGGGTATCAACACCTTTCTTGGGAGAGGAGGACAGGTGTGGGTAACTGACCACATAGGCCAGGGCAGAAAGGAAGCATGACCCGCTGCAGCCCCCAGGGGTGGGGTGGCAGGTGCCTCAGAGAACATAATTCTCTGGGTTATAGTTGTCCAGTGATGACAACAGCAGCCAGTGCTACAACCAACTATGTGACACAGGACGCTCCTAATGAGCTGAAGGTTTCGTCAGATTTCATTTGTTCACAATTACAGTCCTAGGTTGTGCAATGATTTCAGACACATCGTGAGCACTCAATAAAGACACTGGGCTCTTATGTGGCAGGCACTATTCTTAGATCCTGGCATGCAGTCAGTCACTTAACCCTGTCAGCTACCCTACGGGGCTGGCCCTGTGAGTAGCTCTATTTTAGAGATGAGGAAACCGGGGCACAGAGCAGAGGTGACCTGGGGGGCTGAGCTTCAGGTCCATAGGAGAGTTTGCAAAAAAGCCTTCAAAGTGTTAAGACTGTGTGGCATCTGTGGCTCAGTGGGTAAGGCCCCATATACCGAGGGTGGTGGATTTGAACCCAGCTCCAGCTAACCTGCAGCAAAAATAACTGGGCATTATGGTGGGTTCCTGTAGTCCCAGCTACTCAGGAGGCTGAGGCAAGAGAATCACCTAAGCCCAAGAGCTGGAGGTTGCTGTGAGCTGTGACGCCATGGCACTCTACCAAGGGCGACAAAATAAAACTCTGTCTCTATATAAAAGAAGGTATTGTGGGGCGCCAGCCAAACTGCAACAAAAAATAGCCAGGTGTTTTGGTGGCTCCTGTGGTCCCAGCTACTCAGGAGGCTGAGGCAAGAGAATTGCCTAAGCCCAGGAGTTGGAGGTTGCTGTGAGCTGTGACATCATTGCACTCTACCGAGGGCAATAAAATAAAACTCTGTCTCTAAGAAAAAGAAGGTGTTGTGCTATTCTCACCAGTACCTGGGGGTCAGAGAGACCTGGGTTCAGGTCATAGCACCACCAGTTGCAGACTGTGTGGCTGTGGTAGCCCTGGGCAGGCACCTTGACGTCTCCAAACCTTAGTTTCCTTCTCTGTAAAATGGGGGTCACCTGTGGGATGTGCGTCCCAGTGTCTGGCAGCCCAGGTTGCAGTAAGGGAGGGCCTGCCTCTGCCAGATAGACCCCTCCTGGCTGGGGAAACCAGGTCAGCCTTTCTCCTAACCCTTTGTGAGTGCTGGAGGGCAGGCACGTTCTCTAACAGGTATGGGCCACCTACCCCAGGGAGGGAGCTGGGATAAAGGTCTCTCCCCCTCCCCAAGTAGGTTTCATGTAGGGAACTGACCCACCCGGTCTCTGGTCATGATGTACTCTCACTGTAGATCAAGCCTGTAACAAGCAATTGACTGACTGGTAGAACTTTTTATTTTTTGAAATAATTTTCAATTTACAAAAAGTCACCCAAGGCTGGGCATGGTGGCTCACACAGGATCACTTGAGCTCAGGAGTTGGAGACCAGCCTGAGTAAGACTGAGACTTTATCTACTAAAAATAGAAAATATTAACTAGGCGATGGGGTAGGCACCTGTAGTCTCTGCTACTCAAAGTCTATGGCAGGAAGATTTCTTGAGCCTAGGAATTGGAGATTGCTGTGAGCTAGGTTGATGCCATGGCAGTCTAGCCTAGGATAACACAGTGAGACTCTTGTCACAAAAAAATAAAAATAAGTCACCCAAGCAGTATAGAGTTGCCAAATGCCCCTTGACCCATGTAAGATGTTCACTTCTTTCACAATCACAGTACATTTGACAAAATCAAGAAATTAATGTTGGTACACAATGATTAACCAAACTACAGCCTTTATTTGGATTTCATCCATTTTTGCAGTAATATTCTTTTGATGTTCTAGGATACAATCCAGGATACCATGTTGCATTCAGTATTCATTTATTTTTTGTTCCTTCACTTGCATTCCCTCACGTTCCTTTGTTCCCTTGTTAGTAAATACTGCAATGAACACCCAGAAATCTACTACCTATCTGCAAGTTAGAACAATAAAATACCCCACCTGTCCTCCTCTCTGTCCAGAACAAATATCTTGAATTTTATGTTTCTCCTCCCTGTCCTTCTCTTATCTTTTTTTGTTTGTTTGTTTGTTTGTTTTGAGACAGAGACTTACTTTGTCACCCTTGGTAGAATGCTATGCATCATAGCTCACAGCAGCCTAAACTCTTGGACTCAAGTGATCCTCTTTTTTTTTTTTGAGACAGAGTCTCAGTATATCACCCTTGATAGAGTGCTGTGGCATCATAGCTCACAGCAACCTCAGACTCGTGGGCTTAAGTGATTCTCTTGCCTTGGCCTCCCAAGTAGCTGGGACTACAGGCACCCGCCACAACACCCAACCAGTTTGTTTTTTTTTTTTTTTAGAGACAGAGTCTCACTTTGTCTCCTCAGTAGAGTGCGGTGGCATCAGCTCACAGCAACCTCCAGCTCTTGGGCTTAGGTGATTCTCTTGCCTCAGTCTCCCAAGTAGCTGGGACTACAGGCACCCACCACAATGCCCTGCTATTTTTTGTTGCAGTTTGGCCAGGGCTGGGTTTGAACCAGTGGTATATGGGGCCGGCACCCTACTCACTTGAGCCACAGGCACTGCTCCCCAGCTATTTTTTGTTGCAGTCATCTTTGTTTGGCAGGCCCAGGCTGGGTTCAAACCCGCCAACCTCAATGTATGTGGCTGGCGCCGTAACCACTGTGCTATTGGTGCCAAGACTTTTTTTTTTTAAAAGACAGTCTCACTGTGTTGCCATCAGTAGAGTGCTGTGGTGTCACAGCTCACAGCAACCTCAAACTCTTGGGCTTAAGCAATTCTCTTGCCTCAGCCTTCCTAGTAGCTGGGACTACAGGCGCCCACCACAACACCCAGGTATTTTTTAGTTGTAGTTGTCATTGTTGTTCAGCAGTCCTGGTCCGGGCTCAAACCTGCCAGCTTCAGTGTATGTGACTGGCTTCTTACTCACTGAGCTACAGGCGCTGAGCCTCAAGTGATTCTCTTGCCTCAGCCTCCCAAGTCGCTGGGACTACAGGTGCCCACCATGCCTGGCTATTTTTAGAGGCGGGGAATCTCTCTCTGGCTCAGGCTGATGTTGAACCTGTGAGCTAAAGCGATCCACCTGCTTCAGTCTCCCAGAATGCTAGGATTACAGCATGAGCCATGAGCCTGGCCCTTTTCTTATCTTTTCTTCTAACTTCTTGTTTTAAAAAATTACAAAAGATGTAGAAAAAGATGAAAGACTTAATACGAGGACTGCCCCTGAAGCCTTCCTTTGGATTCTCTGTTTCTTAACCTTATGACATTTTCCCTTCTCCTCCCCCACGTACCACCTCTCTCTCAGACACATACCCTGTTTCTTTCTCTTTCTGTCTCCATTTGAAATAAATTGCAAACATCTTGATTCTACATGCCTAAATATTCCAATGCACATCTGAGAACAAAGACATTCTCTTACTTATTCACAACGCTGTTCTCATATTTAGGAAGTTTAATAATTCCCTGTCATCTAATATGTATTTTCAAATTCCCAAAAATGTCTTCTGTGGCAGTTCTCCTCCGTGACATAATTATTGTTCACAGGTTGATTTTTGCAGTGATAGTATTGCATATAATGTTTGCCTAAACAAAAATTGTTTCATTTTGCTTATATTTTTACTTTTACAATGACAGTATCTTATTATATCCAGCCTGGGGCTTACTTTTTCCCTCTCAACTCTCTGGAACTTAGGGTGGTGCCTATGGCTCAAGGAGTAGGATGCCAGCCCCATATGCTTGAGGTGGCAGGTTCAAACCCACCCCCTGCCAAAAAGAACTGCAAAAAATGGTGGCACCTATGGCTCAAAGGAGTAGGGTGCCGGCCCCATATGTCGGAGGTGGCGGGTTCAAACCCAACCCCGGCCAAAAACCGCGAAAAAAAAAAAAAAAAACCTCTCTGGAACTTGATGTTGAAGTGTGTAGCTGCAGCTGGTTTGTTCTCTTGGCTCTGTGATCTTCTGGGATGTGACAGTGCCTGATGGACGTACCCATTCTCCTGTCCCACAGGAAGGCAAATGCCAGTTTGCTGACCTGTCTCTCACTTAGACTCTCCCATGTTCCTCTTTGAAATTAGCAGAGGTCCCACACCCCAAAGCTACTGAGTAAGTAATCAACAAAGGAACAGAGTTCAAGTCTTGAGTGTTCCACTTCCTAGCTATATACCCTGAGACAAATCACCAAGCCACCCTGTGTCTCGTTTTCCTTGTCTGTCAAATGGAGCTGGAGATCTCATCTTGATGGGTTGCTACAAGCCTGAACAGGTGATGCATGTGGGCCAGAATGCATGCTGGGCAGGAAGCTGGCTTATGAACCTTACTGAGCTGGGCAGGCATGAGGACCAGGTGCTGGACATACAGGGGACTGAGAGAGCAGTGTCCCCAGGCAGCAGGAAGTCTCTGTGCTCCCACCACCCTCCCTGGTCATGCCCATGGTGTCATAGCTGGCAGCTCCCCTGTTGTCCAAAGGACAGTGTGTCTCAGCAGGTGAGACTGACCTGCCACTGAGCATATACCAACAGGTGCCAGATGCCATGTCCAGCATTTTACAGTCACCATCCCAAATCTTTACAACACAGTCCTGCAACCTGGGCATATACTTATCCCCACTTCGTAGAAAGGAAACCGAGGCATGGAAAATCAGAATCCTCCACCAGGGCGGTGCCTGTGGCTCAAAGGAGTCGGGCGCTGGCCCCATATGCCAAAGGTGGTGGGTTCAAACTCAGCTCTGGCAAAAACAAAACAGAATCCTCCACCAGGTCTCATTCCCTGCTGCCTCCCAGGAAGGAGAAGGGTGGACCTGATGCCACCCAGGCAGATGCTGCAGAGTAGGAGAACCAGGACATTCTCCTGCCCACAGCTACCCCTAGAGTGGTGGCATGGTGGTGGGCAGGATGGAGGGCAGCAGGGAAACCAGCCCACCCTCCAACCTCCAGCTCAGCCCACCATCCAGCCCCTCTCTGCCCAGGCAGGAGACATGGAGGCTGACTGGGCCAGCTGAGGCCTCATGCTTCCCCTCCCTCCTGGGACTTCCAGGAACCTGATTGTCCTGAGCCCTGCCCGAGGAGAGACAGGGGCACCTGACAAACTCAATAGTGTCACCCTTCCTCCTTCTGTCTCCATTTGTACACTGTCCCCTACGTGGGATATCTCTGGGGAGAGCACATGCCGTGTCAGTGCATGTGGCAGGGCCGGGCGCGTCCACGCAGTTGTCCCCCATGTCTCTGCCCACATGGATTCCCAAGCCAATAGCCTCCTCTCACCCCACTATAATACTGTATTTGGGGATCTAATGGCTCTGGTGTGTCTGGGCACTAGAAGGGCTCAGAAGGGATCTTGGGTACCTAGACAGTAGTTCAGCAAGGTCAGTCCAGACTTCCAGAGGGTTCGCTATGTGAAGTGGGTGAAACCCAAGGGGCCCTCCTGTACCCTGCGTCCAGGCGGGGTTGGGGTGACAGGAAGATCACAGGCTCCTCTCACTGCAGCAAGACCTGCCCTCCCAGAGCTTCACCTTCGTCTGTAACAGGAAGATGGTGGACTTCCTGGTGAGCCTGTGCTCAAGCCCTAGCAGAAATTGTCAGCTGACCCTGAGCACACTCTGTCAAAGGAAGTCGTCTTGGACAGAGGAGACCATCCTCCCCTGGCAGGTTCCCTCCACAAGGCAGGGATACCCCCTGGATAGCCATACTGTTCCCTGGAGGACCAGGCCCCCCTGGGTCTCCCATAGGCCTCGATGACCCAGCCCAAGCCTGGCAGAGGGTGGGGCTCTGTTAAGATGTGCAGAAGGGCAGAGGAGGGACACTGGTTGCACCTTCCCAGACGCATCCCAATTCCCCCTCTCAGCAGCCCTTACCTTGCTGCTGCTGCGTCCCTTTGGCGTTGGTGATCATGTTACCAACATGAAGTCATCAGTCTGAGCTAGAGACCTCAAACTAGGTAAGGACAGGCCATGGCTGGCCAGGGCCCTTGTACTTTGCCCTGAGAGAGAGCCGTGGGGCCAGCCCACATCTCTGTGGGCCAGTTGGTTTCAAATTGTGTACATAGCGCAGCTGTGATTCAGTCAGCCTGGTAGTGTCAGTTAATCCTCAGGTGAACAAGAGGTTTTAGAGGACAAGATGAGAGCTGCCTGGGCAGGCAGGGCCGCTGCACCAGAGAAGAGGAGGCCAAAAACCCAGACAGTGCCGGAATAGGCAGGAGAAATGCCAAGGGTGGGGGTTGCCAGTCCGTGCGGGTGTCACAGCTCAGGGGCAGTGGGTCAGGTCACTGCAGTGGGAACAGGCCCAGCACCAAGGTCAGACCAGGAGGGTGAACCCCTCCTACCTTGTGTGCTTAATCAGAAAGGAGTCCTTGATGTATTACAGAAAATGTTCTCTCCAAGATAAGTAAAACAAACCCAAAGGGCTTAATAGAATAACGACTGAATTTATCTGCCAGATATGTATAAATTATTTTCCTGTGACTATGGAATAATCGAGACATGGATCTAGTAATGACAGCAACAACTTGCCTTTGATGCATGGGACCTTTAATTTTTTTTTTTTTTTTGAGACAGAGTCTTGGTACGTCTCCCTCCATAGAGTGCTGTAGTATCACAGCTCACAGCAACCTTCAACTCTTGGGCTGAAGCAATTCTCTTACTTCAGCCTCCCAAGTAGCTGGGACTACAGGTACCCGCCACAATGCCTGGCTATTTTGTTTGTTTGTTTGTTTGTTTGTTTTTGCAGTTTTTGGCTGGGTCCTGGTTTGAACCCACCACCTCTGATATATGGGGCCGGCGCCCTAATCCTTTGAGCCACAGGCACCGCCCCCTACCTGGCTATTTTTTATTACAGTTATCATTGTTTTTGCTGGCCTGGGCTGAGTTCTAACCCACCAACTTTGGCTGGAGCCATAACCACTGTTCTAGGAGTACCAAACCAGTACTTTTTTTTTTTTGAAACAGAGTCCCACTTTGTCGCCATCAGTAGAGTAGAGTGCTGTGGCATCATAGCTCACAAATAGCTCACAACAACCTCAAATTCTTGAGTTCATGTGAATTTCTTGCCTTAGCCTCTGCACACCACAGTACCTGGCTATTTTTTAGAGACGGGTTTCATTCTTGCTCAGGCTGGTCTTGAACCCATGCACTCAGGCAATCCACCTGCTTCAGCCTCCCGGAGTGCTAGCATTACAGGCAGGAGCCATCACACCCAACTATAGTACTTTTTTATAAGTGATATTATATCGATCCAATAGGCCAAGATTTCCATTTGAGTTTATGTGGAAACTGAGACTCAGAGAGGTTGAGCAGCTTTCCCAACACCACACAGCATTAGAATTACAATCATGATTGTCTTGCTGTCTACTGAGCCAGGGACTTGCCCTGTCACTGGACCACCTTCCTGCCCATCGTATACATGCATTCAAGCAGGTACATTTAGGTCATCCATCCACCCCACATTGAGTCCTGACATTTCCAAGTGGAGACACTAACATTAGTGTCCTTTACAACCAGCCCAGCTCAGGGGAGCCAAGGCAAACCCACCCCAGAGTAGGTTTACTGACTTGGCGTTCAGAATATTAATAACCCTCGATTAAACTGGGCACTGGCACTCATGTGCTCACTCTGTCCTCCCTCACCACAGCCCTCTGTGGACTTTTTCTGTTGTCACTGCTGTTTTACAGATGAGAACATAGAGTGGTGAAGGGATTACCCCAGGTCACAAGCTGATAGGAGAGCCAGGATTTGAACCTCGGGAAGCCCCCAGAGCTGGCCATAGCCCTGCAGGCCCCTGGTGCTTATACCCACCCCCTGGTGTTCTCACCAGCTGTCTGGGTGGCATCCCCGATTCTTGTGTTGCCTGTGACCAGACTAGACCCGAAGGCGACAGGGCTTGCCAGAGAGGCTCTATTCCAGCTGAGGTCAAGGCTGCTGCTACTCACAGCAATCCTTGGGGAATTCCACAGAGATGGGCCATAATCCAAATGGTGGGTGTGTGGCAGAGCAGGCAGGGCCCTGGTTCTGTCAAGAAGGGGGTCTTGTGGCTCAGCGCCTGTGGCTCAACGGGCTAAGGTGCCTGCCACATACACCTGAGCTTGTGGGTTTGAATCCAGCCTGGGCCCACCAAACAACGACAGCTGCAACCAAAAAATGGCAGGGTGTTGTGGCAGGCACTTGTAGTCCCAGCTACTTGGGAGGTAGAAGCAAGAGACTCGCTTAAGCCCAGGAGTTGGAGGTTGCTGTGAGCTGTGATGCCATGGCACTCTATCTGGGGTGACAGCTTGAGGCTCTGTCTCAAAAAAAAAAAGAAGGGGGTCTTGTGATCCATCTGCTGCCTGTAAAGAGATCCACCCAGCTGGGCCGTCTGAGGATCTCAGCCTTCCCCCTTGGCACTGATCAGAGTGGGAGAGACAAGCTTCCTCAGTCACAGACAGTGGCCGTGAATAGTGTCAGGGAGAGGGTACTTGGCCTGTGGCCTGCAGAGCCAGGCACGAATGTCTGTTCAGGTTGACACATTGCCTTTTCCCCTTAGGAGGGTGGGGAGAGTCGGGCTGGGGCACAGATAGGGATCCACTGGCAGGTCCCAGCACACAGCAGACAGGTGGGCTCCTCACCACTGGCTCGGGCTCCCTCCCGGAGAGCAGGAGCCCTTCTTTGCCCACCCAGCCCAGGGAGTTACCCCGGGTTCCTCTGAGTCCCCAGAAGGGCAGGTGCTCTTGCCGCTTCAGCCCCTACCAGACCTACCCCACCATTTCCTTCAAAAACTCAGCCTTTAAAAAAATGTAATCTCTTCCCTCTAAAATAAAAACAAAGAGGTAGCAGGAGCTAAAAGCAGAGAGGAAGCTGGGCATCCTCTCTGAGCCCTGGGGCTAGCCCAGTGTCTACGTGATACATGTGCTGCGTTTGTTACTGTTGTTGACAAAGGTACCAAGCACCCCTCTGCCCCGCCACACTCCAGGGGTGTTCAGGGTGCCTCCCTTGCTTCCAGGCCCTACTGCCCTGATGTTCATGGCTCCCGTAGCTCTGGCTCCCTGCCTGGGGCCCATGTTCTGCTAGTGTCCTATTGGCTGCTCTCTAGCACCACTCCTCCTCCTTAACTGGGTTGGGGGGTGCTCTCCCCTAGACCAGGTGAGACCTAGAAGGAGCAGGGCATTTCCTCACCAGCTAGTGTGTGTTGATTACCCCCAGGTTACTGGGAGTTGTGTGTCTTGCTCAGAGTGACAGGTCCTCACGTGCAGATGAGACTGCATCCGTGGAGCTTTGGGCCCTGGGATGGGGTGGGATCCCTGCTATAGGCGCTCAGGGTGCAGGACAGTTATGGATTGTCTTCTGTGCTCTTCAAGGGGCAACACAGTGTCCAAATGGCCTTTTTTTGGGAGACAGAATCTTACTTTGTCACCCTTGGTAGAGTGCCATGGTGTCACAGCTCACAGCAACCTCAAACTCCTGGACTTACGCGATTCTCTTGCCTCAGTCTCCTGAGTAGCTGGGACTACAGGTGCCCGCCACAACGCCCAGCTATTTTTAGAGTCTTGGTCTCACTCTGGCTCAGGCTGGTCTGGAACTCCTGAGCTCAAGCAGTCCTCCCACCTTGGCCTCCCGAGTGCTGGCATTACAGGCATGAGCCACCATGCCTGGTTTCTAAAATTGGGCTTCAAAAATATTTACCCAGGGAATAACACGAGCCAGGATTCTAATTCTGGGGTCTGTGCCCCGCCACAGCCTGGCATTGTCTCTCCAAGACAGAGGATAGCCTGTCCTCTGTTGGTATCTGTCCATCCATGCCGCCCTCAGGCAGTGGGCGCCAGTGTCAGGGGCAGCAAGTGGATGTGCTCTGCAAATGGCCTGGTGCACAGAGGCAGCCACACCTGTCCACTCCACGTCTAACAGCCACAGTGACCTCAGCTTACTGGGCTTCATCTTGAAGAGGCCTGCCCACTTCCTTTTAGGCAACAGGCTTTGTCAGGCACTGACGGTGAATCCAGCCCTGCCCCCTGGCACAGGAGAAGAAGAAAGAAATGTGGAATCAAGGGCTGAGAGAGCAAGAAAGTAGAAGGAAATACCTTAAAGATCACCCCTACCCTTCTTTCTACAGATGGGAGACTGAGACCTCGGGAAACCCAACACACAAAGTAGAGTGGGCAGACCAGGGTTTGGGGGTCAGATGGAGTAATCCTGGCACTTAACAGTTATGTGAACTTGGGCACATTTCTTAAGCTCTCCGAGTCTCTGTGTCCTTGGCTGCAGTGAGGGGCAGCCATGACCGTGTCTGAGAAAGCTGCCCACAAAGCATTTGCACACACCGTGTACAGTCCAGGCTGCGCTCTCCTGTTCTCTGCATGTGCCGCTGGGCCTGCTCAGGGTCTTGCCACCAGGGGAGTCCTCTGTGGCAAGGGGACAAATGAAAAATGCCTGCTGCCTCCCTGCAGGCTCCAGGAGCTGGCCCTCAGGCCCAGGACCCCCTCACAGTTTTCTTCGTGGGATCTGGAGCAGGGTCAGGACTATTCTTGCCACGTCAGTGTCCTGAAGACCACGTGGAAGGGCCGTGCTGAGATATGGGGGAAGAAGGGTCCTGGGGATGTTGAGCTTGGGATCTTGGTGGAGTTGGGGCATATCTTCCCAAGAGAGGACACTGGAGGGGGACCCCGTGTGGCGTGTAGTGACTCTAAGGCACCCAGGGGCTGGCCCGCTTCGGTTGGAGGGAGATGCAGCAACTTGGAGATGTGTAGACCCAGATTCCAGAGGCAAGAGTGTGGGCACCACTGGGCCAGACCAGCACCCTGTGGGGATTGGGAATGCCTGGGTGGCCAGGGAAGGAGCTCTGGGAGCAGGACCAGCCTCAGGACAGAGTGGGACAGGATGTGGGGAGCTGTATCTGAGCAGCACAGAGCTCCTGCCTGGGAGGGGCAGTTCTTTTAGCTGGCTTCAATAGAAGTGAGTCCCGCCAAAGGTTTTCAAGATTAAAACAGGAGTTGTTTTGTTCTAAAGACTCACTCTGCCCTCATGCCCTGCCTGTGACCAGCTCCTCCCACCTCCCCACCCCCCACAGGCCCAGCACTGTGGCCATGTGCTTCCAGCACCCTAGCCCCCTGCCAACCCTGGCACAGGCCCGAGGGTTCCTCTGAGGCTCTGCCCTGGACCCTTCTCCAGTCCAGGCCCTGCCTCCAGGGCTAACTGACCTCAGCCACCCCTCTAGGATGTCAAGAACTCAAGGGAAGCAGTGGGTGGCCCCGCCTGGGCACTGGACAAGGAGAACACAGGGCCCCGCCCCTGCTCCCAGGCGCAGTCTGCTTCCCCATCACAGGCCTCAGCCTGCGAGCAGCCAGGGTAGACTCCCGACATGCCAGTTTCTGTTCACCGACCCAGCTGGGCCCATCACTACCACCTCCCCTGTACCACCTGGAAGTTCAGCCACATCCAGCACACAAGATGAGGCGTTTCACCCTTCCATGCCGGTGCACAGCTGTCCTTCCACCTGGTGTCTTCCCACCTGTGCCCCATGTCACAAACTGCTGCCTGCTTTTCAGAGCCCCATTAAACATCCCACTCTCCTGGGGGCCTCCCACAGTTACTGAGGATGGAGACCCTGATCCCTCCCCGCCCCTTATCTCCTAAGTATGTCCTGTGGCACTGGAGGGGACAGTGGGCTTGTGAGCCCCTCAGGGAGGAGCTTTGCCTCCTTATGATGTGAGGCCTGTGGTTGGGCGTACTGATATGAAAATGTGGGATGGATGGATGGACAGACATCAGAGAGCAGTGGCAGGGGTGCAGGCTGTCCCTTCCCGCTGCTTGGGAGAAGGAGCAGGACTGATGGCTGAACCAGTGCTGACTCTTGTGCCCTTGTTGCCCTCTTGTAGATGAGGATGACGCCAACAGACTAGGGGAGAAGGTGATCCTCCGGGAGCAGGTGAAGGAGCTCTTCAATGAGAAATACGGTCAGTGCGTGGGGCCAGCCCTGCTGGGTGACCCCCTTCCTCTGCAGCCAGCTTGGCCTCCAGTTGTCCCCAGCTGGCCTGCCTGCACCCCGGGGACACAGCTGCCTTATTCCTGCATGGTGTGTGTGTTGGTTGTTAAACTCTGTGTATCACAGCTGCCAAGCTGGGGCATGCCAGATCCCAGCCCTTTCCCTCGTGGGCTTTTTGACAGGGGTCACGTGCCCTCACTCTGACCCCCTGTGTCTTCTAGGTGAGGCCCTGGGCGTGAACCGACCCGTGCTGGTCCCTTACAAGCTGATCCGGGATAGCCCAGATGCCGTTGAGGTCACAGGCTTACCCGATGATATCCCTTTCCGGAACCCTAATACATATGACATCCACCGGCTGGAGAAGATCCTAAAGGCCCGGGAGAACATCCACATGGTCGTCATCAACCAGCTCCAGTGAGTGCAGCACGGGCCAGGGTGGGGCGAGGCCATGGGAGGGTGTGGCCTGATCTAGGAGGGACAGGTCCAGGCAGGAGTCAGGGAGAGAAGGGGGAGAAGGCTTTCACTGGCACAGGTCTTCAAGGTGAGAAAACTGATACCCACAGCAAAGGGGACGGTGAGGAGGGTGAAGATCAGGGTAATGGTAGGTCAGCTGGGATCCAGACCAGGTGTCCTCATTCCAACCCCTTTCTGCTAAAACACACAATCTTGACATTCATAGGTGTTTACTTGTTTTCAAAGTTTTAATTAAGTGTGACTTTTCCTGACTATCTCAGTAATTTTAACATATGTAGAAAATAACAGTAATTTAATACTCCCAACATCTAGAGATAACCACTGTCCATATTCTACCGTATATCTTCACAGTTTTGTTTTTTTTTTTTTTGTAGAGACAGAGTCTCACTTTATCGCCCTCTGGAGAGTGCTGTGGCATCACACAGCTCATAGCAACCTCCATCTCCTGGGCTTAGGCGATTCTCTTGCCTCAGCCTCCTGAGCAACTGGGACTACAGGCGCCCGCCACAACGCCCGGCTATTTTTTTGTTGCAGTTCAGCCTAGGGGCTGGGTTCGAACCCGCCACCTTCCGTATATGGGGCCAGCACCTTACTGACTAAACCACAGGCACCGCCCTTCACAGTCTTTTGTTTTGTTTTTGAGACAGTCTCATTTGTCGCCCTAGGTAGAGTGCCGTGGCATCACAGTTCACAGAAACCTCAAATTCTTGGGCTCAAGCTATTTTTTTGTCTCAGCCTCCCAAGTAGCTGGGACTACAGGCACCCACCACAACGCAGGTTATTTTTAGAGACAGAGTCTTGCTCTGGCTCAGGCAATCTACCTGCCTTGGCCTCCCAGAGTGCTAGGATTACAGGTGTGATCTTCACAGTCTTTTTTTTTTTTTTTGTAGAGACAGAGTCTCACTTTATCGCCCTGGGTAGAGTGCCGTGGCGTCACACTGCTCACAGCAACCTCCAGCTCTTGGGCTTAAGCGATTCTCTTGCCTCAGCCTCCCTAGTAGCTGGGA
>CAUYON010141859.1:0-11159 GCA_963573935.1 Arctocebus calabarensis
GGCGCCTGTAGTCCCAGCTACTTGGGAGGTGGAGGCAGGAGACTCGCTTGAGCCCAGGAATTGGAGGTTGCTATGAGCTGCAATGCCACGGCACTCTATCCAGGGTGACAGCTTGAGGCTCTGTCTCAAAAAAAAAAAAAAAAAACCCATAGAATTTCTGTCCCTAGGAGAACAGTCACCAGGTGAAAGAAATGCTGAGCCAGAAGTTTGATGTACTGTACACCGTCCTGGACGAGAAGAAGAGTGAGTTGCTGCAGCGGATAACACAGGAGCAGGAGGAGAAGGTCAGCTTCATTGAGGCCCTGACCCAGCAGTACCAGGAGCAACTCGACAAGTCCACGAAGCTGGTGGAGACAGCCATTCAGTCCCTAGACGAGCCTGGTGGGGCCACCTTCCTCTTGGTGAGCAGGACTAGGATGGTCTGGGCAGGGTCAGTTTGACTATACAGCCCTAAGTTTCAAGTCACTTAAAATCCCCATAAGCCTCAGTTTCCTCATCTATAAAATGGGCTTATAACCATCTCTACTGTCCTCTTCCTGATTTTATGAGGACCGAATAAGGGGATGTATGTGAGAAGGCTTTGTAAACTGCAAAACAGAGTGTCCTATATGGAGACTATTAACTGATTGTAGCCAGGTACCAAGTGCAGCCACCGAGATGAAGCAGACACAGACTTGCCCTAGAAGAGCTTGTTGTGGGGGACAGAAAAAGCTCAGCTATAAAACTGCACAGTTCAATTCAGTAAAAGCTCCTAATCTCCTACTTTGGGCCAGGCTTTGTGCTAGACATTGGGTGTGAAAAGGAGATTAGGGCTTGGTGCCCATAGCTCAGTGAGTAGGATGCTGGCTGCATACACCAAGGCTGGTGAGTTTGAGCCCGACCAGGCCTGCTAAACAATAATGACAACTGCAATCAAAAAAGAAAAAAAAAAGTAGCCAGGCATTGTGGCAGGCACCTGTAGTCCCAGCTACTCAGGATTCTGAGGCAAGAAATCACTCAAGCCCAGGAGTTGAGGTTGCTGTGAGCTGTGATGCCACAGCACTCTACCAAGGGTGACAAAGTGAGACTCTGTGTCAAAAAAACAAAAGTGATTAAGATACGATTCTCATGTTGGTGATTTCAAGGTTTTTTTTTGTGTGTGTGTGGAGACAGAGTCTCACTTTATCACCCTCGGTAGAGTGCTGTGGAGTCACAGCTCACAGCAACCTCCAACTCTTGTGCTTAAGCGATTCTCTTGCCTCAGCCTCCCAAGTAGCTGGGACTACAGGCGCCCGCCACAGTGCCCAGCTAATTTTTGATGCAGTTCGACCCAGGCTGGGTTTGAACCCGTAGCCCTCCGTATATGGGGTCGGCGCCCTACTCGCTGAGCCACAGGTGCCGCCCTCAAGGTTTTTGTTTTTTTTTAAGAGACAGAGTCTCACTTTATCACCCTCAGTAGAGCGCTGTAACATCACAGCTCACAGCAACCTCTAACTCCTGGGCTTAGGCAATTCTCTTGCCTCGGTCTCCCAAGTAGCTGGGACTACAGGCACTGCCACAATGCCCAGCTATTTTTGTTGTTGTTGTTGTAGTTTGGCTGGGACTGGGTTCGAACCTGCTACCCTCAGTATATGGGCTGGCGCCCTGCCCACTGAGCCACAGGTGCTGCCTGAGATTTCAGGGTTTAGGAGTGTTTGCGCTGATAGCCCCAGAATCCAAGCTTCCTCTCAGGACAAGGGGAGGATCTTAGGGTGATGACTAAGACCTGTGGAGACCATGGACAGAGGGAAAGGATCCAAGTTCTGTTCAGCTCTGGGTGGGGAGCAAGTCACATCTGGGCTAGGGAATAGCACCAAGTGTCGGTCTGTAACACTCAGTGTCAGTTGCTGGTTTCATGGGGTTTCCTCTTCTGCAATAATAACCCGTTGCTCTCTCCCCCCTACAGAGTGCCAAACAGCTCATCAAAAGGTGAGTGTCTCCCCAGGGGCTGTGATCCAAGGCCCCAGATCCTACTGGGGACTCTGACTTTTGTTCAGGCCCCCCAGTCTGAGGCATTAGGTCTGCTGGGAGGGTCTCACTTCAGGCTGTATTTCCTGACCGTGGCATCCTGTCCGTTCTTGGACTGTCTATGCTGCTAGACTGGAGGGGAAGGACTCCACTCCTCAGGGAGCCTCTATGTGGAAGGCTGGGGTGTGGGCATGGCAGATGCTCCCTGAACTGAGCACTGGAGACCTTACTGAGTGCTTCTCTCTCTGTTTCCCTCACGCAGCATTGTAGAAGCTTCCAAGGGCTGCCAGCTGGGGAAAATAGAGCCAGGCTTTGAAAACATGGACCACTTCACTTTGGACTTGGAACACATGACAGACATCCTGAGGGCCATTGACTTTGGCACAGGTAAAGGAGGTGGTGGTGGCACTTGTCTACTTGCCTACCTGACCCCTGAAAGCCAGCATCCCTCCCACTGAACCCCACAGGGGGGAAGCAGTCACACTAGCAAAGATCCCAGAGATGAACTGAAAATCACACAGCCATGGTACATAACTGTGGCTCAGTAAATTATATATGAAGTCACAGTAGGAGGCATTTTGGGGCAATACAAATTGCAGAGTGTCTGGGACCAGACAGACTTGAGTTCAAATTCTGGTTCTGCCATTTGTCTATCTGTATGACCTCTATGCAAGTCCCCCTCTGCCTCTCTGAGTTTAATTTTTTTTTTTGAGATGGAGTGTAACTTTGTCGCCCTTAGTAGAGTGCTATGGCGTCATAGCTCACAGCAACCTCAAACTCTTGGACTCAAGTGATTCCCTTGCCTCAGCCTCCCAAGTAGCTGAAACGACAGGAGCCCACCATAATGCCCAGCTATTTTTAGAGATGAGGTCTTATTCTGGCTGGGGCTAGTCTTGAACTCATGAGCTCAGGCAATCCACCCACCTCAGCCTCCCACAGTGCTAGGATTCCAGGTGTGAGCCACTACGTGGGCCCACTTTTTAAACTTTTATAAATTAGGTTGAATGTTGGCTCTCCAATAATGACCACTCCATGGTGCTGTCTCAACAAATCAGATACTGTGCAGAACTTCTATAGAGTTCTAGACATGTATGAGTTATTGCCACAGGGGTGTCCAGCCTTTTCTTTTTTCTCCTGCATTTTGGAAGAATAAGAGTTTTCTTTTCTTTTTTTTTTCTCTTTTGACACAGTCTCAAGCTGTGGTCCTAGGTAGAGTGCTGTGGCATCGTAGCTCACAGCAACCTCCAACTCAGGCTAAAGTGATCCTCTTGCCTCAGTTTTTCTATTTTATAGTAGAGACAGGGGGTCTTGCTTTTGCTCAGGCTGGTCTGAAACTCATGAGCTCAAGCTATCCACCCATGTCAGCCTCCCAGAGAGCTAGGATAACAGGTGAGCTAGTTTTCTTAGGCCTCATATTAAATACACAAACACTAATGAAAGCTGATGTACAAAAGAAAAGGTCCATGCTTACTTTTCACAATATCCAACACCACAGATTAAGGAAAACATCCTAAAATAAACAGCATGCAGCCTGCCTGTGGGCCAAAGGTTGGACACCCCTGAAGGATAGCCTTAGCTTCTGCAGCTTCTTTCTTTCTTTCCTTCCTTTCTTTCTCTTTCTTTCTTTCTTTCTTTCTTTCTTTCTTTCTCTCTTTCTCTCTCTCTCTCTCTCTCTCTCTCTCGACAGAGTCTCACTTTTTGTTGCCCTTGGTAAAGTGCTATGGTGTCATAGGAACCTCAAAATCTTGGGCTCAAGAGATTCTCTTATCTCAACCTCCCAAGTAGCTGGGACTACAGGCATCTGCCACAATGCCCAGCTATTTTTTAGAGATAAGAGTCTTACACTTGCTTAGGTTGGTCTCGAACCTGTGAGCTCAGGCAATCCACTCACCTCGGCCTCCCAGAGTAGTAGGATTACAGGCTTGAGCCACTGTATCCGGTAAGCCTACATTTCTTAAAGTATCTCGGATGCCATAAAACAAATATCAATTTTTAGTTGTGTTTTTACCTGTGCTTTTTCATTATAGCATTGAAATATACAAAGCTTCTATTTAAGTTGGAAACTGTTATACAATCTTTTGTGAATGAAGAGAGTAATTATTCTTATAATATGGTTTCTTATTTGAAATTGATAAAATTATGGGCCTAAAAACATAATATGTACAATAAAATCCTGACATAACATAGTTAATTTATACTTTGGGGATTAGTTTAGTTCCCCTCAATTATGATTATAAAAATGTTTCACTTTTAACTAAAAGAATGAGAAGATTAATTGTGAAAGCATTATAGATGCTGGTTTAGTTTAAAAAAGACAAATACACACTAGGAGAGAATGTGGATTTAATGAAACCCTGGCAAAGAATACAAACAGCAATGAATCCTTAAAGTAAATGCATTTCAACATTTTTATTAAAGGTGAAATTAACTATTTTAGGAAAATAATGCCAGGGATGAATTAATTCCATTTAAGGTTAACATTTTGATGTGAAGTTTTAGGCATTTATAGTTTTAAGTTAAATAGGTTAAGAAATGCAAAATGTGGCATTAAAAGTTTTTAGTTCAATATGTGTATTTGTGGTAGTGTTTTTCTATGTAACATATGTTTTTAGTATAACTGTTTCCTTTTCAAACATTTTTCTTAGAATCAAACAACTTTCTAAAGTGCCTTCCATCCCTAGCGTTGATCCCTAAGCTTCTTAGAGTCTCCCTGTGACTCACCTGATCCTAGCCAGTGTCTTTATTAGGGATTTCCGAAGTGGAAATAAAGTCCGTTTTCCGTCCTCTGAAATACTGACGCAGTAACACTCAGGAAGTGGGTACTCCTGTTCCCCACCTGTGGCTTGGTCTGCAGAGCTGAAGAGAAGGTGAAGCAGGACCATGGCCAGTGAGGGTCCTTGCTTCCACTTGCTCCCAGGTTCAGCACCAATCTCTGTTCCAAATCGTGTAAGAAATGTTGCTGTCCTGATTTCCTCCTTTTGCTAAGCTAGTTCAAGTTGGGTTCTGCCGCATGCAACTAAGCCATTCCCAACTATTGCAGTCGTCCCCATTGCTGCCCCACATAAGCCCTTCCATGAATTCAGCCTTTTCACTCTACTTCCCGAACAGCATTTGCCTTCCTTGGTCTACCCCTCTGCTCTGTGGCTGTTGCCCTTCTCCCTGCTTATGGGAGTGCAATCCCTACTCGCATCAAGCCCACGTCCCAGGTCCACTGCACTGTTTTCCCCTCTCTTTGTTCTTGGGACTGATGCAGCTCTTGTTCTCTGTGTGAGCTCACTGGCATTTTCCTTTCCCCAAAATTAGACTGTAAACTCCTTGAGCACTGAGACAATATATCCTACTGAGTCTCTCCAGGGTCTTATGCATTGGAGGTGTTCAGTTTTCATAAAGATGATGTTGCTAACTATTATTTTTCATATGTAATAATCTTGAAAATAAATGGAAAATGAACTTAAATATAATAATTCATTTTAGCTGAGTCATAATTTACAGGAATGCATGGTTACCCTGTTTGTCAAGGATGTATTTTAGAAAATAGGACCACTACCATAATTAATGTCACATAAGGTTGTCATAACACAGCTATTACGGCCAAGCATTCTTGGCATTTTATGTTGATAACACCTTTTTTATTTTTTTCAAGTGATTTGAAACCATGTCATGTTCTTGGCTTAGTCTTCTAGGTGTTTTTCAAACATTAGCAAGTTAATTGTCTGGGGCTACTGAGATGTTTATGATGACATTACAATGATAATGTGTTTCCATCAATCCCTGAATTCTCTACTGAGCTTCCCCCCACCCCCATGTTTCCATTCTATTTCTTTGAGGGTAATACCAGCTGCCTTACAACTTATAAAAACAGCATCCTGCATGATATTTTCCTTTCATTCTTTGGAGTAAGCCCAACCCTATCACTTTCAAACATTTTGTTAGCCATTTAAAACAAGACCAAGGCTCAAGTACAAGACCAGGCTCAGTGCCTGTGGCTCAAGCAGCTAAGGCACCAGCCACGTACACCTGAGCTGGCAGGTTCGAATCTAGCCTGGGCCAGCCAAACAACAATGACAGCTGCAACCAAAAAAAAAATGGCGGGGTGTTGTGGTGGGCGCCTGTAGTCCTAGCTACTTGGGAGGTGGAGGTAGGAGACTTGCTTAAGCCTGGGAATTGGAGGTTGCTCTGAGCTGTGATGCTACAGCACTCTATCTGGGGTGACAACTTGAGGCTCTGTCTCAAAACTAAACAAAAAAAAGTACATGACCAGCCCCAGCATGACCGGCAGAATGGAGATTGCATGGACACGGGCGGAACGCACTCACTGTAGGAAAGGGAAACAGTGACTCCGCATTGGACATTTTTGCTATTTGCATATCAACTCTTGCCAGCCAAGTGGCTACCATAGCACTCAGAATAGGAGGAAATGTTCAGTATTAGAGAACTGGAGTGTATGCACACATTGATTCATGTTTATGTGCTTCGGAGAAATATATCTGAAACAAAATGCTTGACATCAAATTTGAGGTAGATAAAACAACATCAAATGTGGTAACGTGGATGGAAAAAGAAAAATTAAATGTAAATATATATATGTTCAATACTTACAACTATGCCTTTCTTTTCTAAACACAAAGGACGCAAAACATAGGCTTGCGAAAAAGAACATTAAAGGGGATAGATCCTTAAAGGTAAAAAAACTTGATCTCAACAATAACAGACGATAAATCAGAATAACTAAGATAGTTTTAAACCTGAGCTGGAATGAGCATCACTTCAGTTATTATAAAAACAGCAAGGTGGAGAGAGACCTCATGATAGACAGCCCAGGGGAAAATACAAATTCCAGGAAAGTTAGGGTTGCTGGGCTGAGAAATTCTAAAGTTCTTTCGCATGGTGCAAGACTTTTAAGGGGTGAAAAAGTGTACTCCAGTGAAAATGCCAACAGGCCTTCATTCTGGTCTAATGACTGGCATCTGTATTATATTTAAAAATAGCTTTGGATGGCTCAGACGCTGTGGAAGAAATATTTTTCCCTCAAAAAACTAATACCCACAAGTATTACATCTAGAATAAGAGATAGCAACGCATGATTGGTCCATTGGGTTTCATCTTAATAAGGAAAAAGTTCTAACGGTTAATTAAAAAAAAAAAAAAAAAGGAGGTAGCAAATTTGCCATGCAGGGAAAATTATAAATTAAGATTTCAGCTTTCAGCTTCTGGCACTGCAAGATCAGAAGAAATGCTGAAGGCTGTATTTTTCAGAAATGACTATGGTAAAATATAGAGGAAAGAAGTCCCTTCCTATTGTGCCCTTGAGGTGACTGTAAATTGTCACATCCTACTTAATCCCTGGTAACTAACTGCAAGCTTCTCTCCCCACAGGGCAGCTTGGTGGGCGGGTGTACAGCCAGGGCGTGTACGGCCCTGCCCTCAGAAGGGCCCTTGCCCTTGGCTTAGTGCTCCGCTGTTGCCATTTTGGAAAAGAAGAAAAAGAAAAATAAATTCTCCATAACTTCATATTCACGCTTGTGTTCAGTGGGGGGTTGGGGGGCAGGCTGGTCATTAAGGACTGTGTACAGGAGAAAAGGGGGGCCTCCAGGTGTGGGCAGTGGTGGGTGCAGGCCCCAGAGCAGCGGCCAGTAACTGAGCGAGGGTCCGGCTGGGCAGGAACATGCGGGCTGGTCAGGGATGCCCTGGCGTCCCAGTGGGGGGGTGGGGGTGTGTGGCGCAGCTGGAGCCCAACCTGGATCTAGGTGGGCAGTGGTGACAGCAGCAACCCGGCCCAGCAAGGAGAAGGGTATGGCATGGGGGCAGTGACTTGGGTTTGTGGCTGTGTTGGGAGCCTGGCTCTGCGTCTTGAGCACAAATACTGATTCTCTAGCCTGAGTGTTGATACACGAGAAATTGCTGGTACTAAGGCAGCACATTTCATCAATAAATAATTTAAAAAATAAAATTGTACAGCTGGACATTGCAGTAAAGTAGATCAAGAAGTCATCATAATTTTTCAAGGAGTTTGTGAACTGCTGCATTATTGAAAAACAAATACCCACAGACTTAGAAATTAAATTTAAAGATTGTCGTATTTGATGGTAAAGAACACTCATATTTTTATATGAAGGAAGCTTCAGATGGACCCATTCTTAACGAGAAAGACAACATTAATTTTGCCTTATAATTGAGACTGCAATGACAGAATGTATAAGCAGTTGTTCTGATTATGAATTTACCACAGCACTTTTGGTTTTTATACAACCTTCATTTTAGGAAATATTAGAGGAAATACCAACCTGCCATGTATTAATTTACATGTACTACTAAGTTCAGATTGGCATGAAATGTATTCAAATGAGGAATTAAATTATTCTGGAAAATTTTTTCTGCAGGAATCGCTGACTCTACATGGACTAAAATTTATATTTAAAAATAATTGATCAGAAATTTATCTCAATGTTAACATAGCTTGTCAATACTTTAAACAGCTCCAGTGATGATTTTATAAGCAAAAATATCCTCCTCATAATTAAATATTATAAAAAATTATTTGCAATCTTTTATTTCCCAGGAGCAACTTATGTGATGTTTTAGTTATATCAACTGAAAATGAAGTATTGCAATGATCTCATGAACTCATTTGTAGAAAAATGAGCCAAAACACCTCATGATCAATCAAGATATCACATTAATAAATATCACTTATTATGTTACATAAGCTTACATACCACAAATAGTAAGTTCTTTGACAATGTGTAAGTTTATATTGCTATTCATGCTTTTGGACACAAAAGATCAAAGAAACTGTAGCCTGACTTTCTAAGAGTCAGTATTAGGTCACCTTGTTGCTAGTTTCTTTTTGATTACTGGTCTATTTTCTTTTCAATGTTATCCCCTCAGTACATGTATGACAGTTCTAGTGCCTGAATTTCTGCTTCTCTCTCTAGGCCTGCCCCCCAACCATTTTCTTACCCCTTTCCCTTCCAGGTCAAACAAAAGAAAATTGCAACACAGACAGAGAGCAAATGTGGCAGTTTGGAGAGGCTCAATTTTGAACTCAAATGGTGTATTGGGTTAGAGCAGGTTCTGAAAGGACAGACTATTTTCTTCTAGAAATTTCAGCTTGGATCCTAAGTTATCCCACATACCCATTCTCCATCATAATAGACTTCCAAGCTGGACACACGGCTTCTCAGAGTAAAGACTACACTTCCCAGCTTCTTTTGCAGTTAAGCCTATGTGTGGGACGCAGTCTGAACATGGGGATGTATGCTGAGACGGTAGTAGTGTAAGATAAATTTAGCCGCGGCTGAGAGCTGGTGTGCACTTTTGCTCCTTCCTCCAGGATGTTGCCTGAGAAGTGAATGTAATGTCTGAAAATCTAATTTAGCAGAAGCATGAAGGGGTGGCAAAGCAGAAAGCTAGACTATTCTGCCGTTGGCCCGAAGAGCATACTTCTGTAATTGTGGAAGAAAAGCACTCATTCTACAGGTCTTTTATTGGCAGATACACAAAAATCAGCATGATAGATACACAAATACGTATTGATTATTAAAGTGATATTATTCTAGATCTGTGCCATGCACATTTTGCTCAGCAAAGCACGGTGGCCTAGTCTAGGAGGAGCCTGGGTCCTAAGGGAAGCTGGAACTTGTTATAATAGCTATCCTAGTTTGCCTACATCTGGTCTTCTCTATGTGAAATAAATAAACTCTTTTTTGTTTACGATTCTCTGCTTTTAGGTCTTCATTATTCAAATCTAATCCTGATTTGATCACCTCTTTTGCTTGTTACTTTTTCATGCACTCTAGTACAGGTGCTTCTCAAACTTTGATGTTCATATAATTGCCTGAGTGTCTTGTTAGAGTGCACATCCTCATTTAGCAGGTGTATGGTGGGACATTTTTAAGAAGCTCCACAGAGACTACTTGAATAGCAGTATTCACAAAACAATATTTACTTTTTATCTTTTCCTAGGTTGAGAAGACATCTTTTAAAAATATTAATGCATTCATTAAATTGGCATGTAAACGTTATATATGTTTACCACGCACAACGTGATGTTTTGAAATATGTATACATTGCAGAAAGGCTAAATTGAGCTAATTAACATGCATTTCCTCTCATACCACTTTTTGTAGAGAAGACATTTAAAAATCTACTCTGTTAGCAATTTTCAAAAAACAATGCGTCGATATTAACTATAGTCACCATCTTGTAGGACTACAATAGACAATAGATTGCTTGAACTTATTCCTCCTGTCTACATGAAATTTTGTATCTTTTGACTGGCAGCACCTCAACTTTCTTCCCCTCAACTTCCCCAGCGCCTGAAACCATCATTTCACTTTCTAGTTCTATGAGACTACCTTTTTAAGATTTTACAAATGAGGGGTCATGTGGCCTTTGTTTCTCTGTGTCTGGCTTAACAATGTCCTCCAGGTTAATCCACATTATTGTTTTGCAATTTTTGGCCTGGGCCAGGTTTGAACCCGCCACCTCTGGTATATGGGGCCAGCACCCTACTCCTTTGAGCCACAGGCGCTGCCCCTCATCCAAGTTACTATAAATGGTAGGATTTTCTTCTTTTGTTAAGGCTGATTAGTATTCCATTTTTATGTTTTTATTCATTCATCATTAGTTGGGAGTTAGATTGATTCCATAGCTTGGTTATTGTGAATAGCACTGCAATAAACATGAATGTGCACACTTCTTTTCAGCATGCTTCATCTCCTTTAGATATATACCCAGTAGTGGGGTTGCTACTGTAGTGGGATTTCTAGATCACATGGTATTTCTGATCTTAATTTTTTGAGGAATCTTCACATTATTTTCTATTATGGCTATACTTGTTTACATTCCCACTAAAAGTGTTCAAGGCTTCCTTCCCTCTTTACCATAGTCTCACCAACTTTTGTTGACTTTGTCTTTTTGGTAATAGTCCTTCTAACTGGACTAAGATCACATTGTGGTTTTAATTTTCATTTTCCTGATGATTAGTGATGTTGAACATTTTTTCATATAGCTGTTGGCCATTTGTATGTCTTTTTTTTTTTTTTTTTTTTTAGACAGAGCCACAAGCTGTCACCCAGGATAGAGTTCTATTGCAAAACAGCACACACCGACCACCAAATACAGGGCTCAAACGAGTCACCAGCCACCACCACCCAAAGAGCGGAAAAAAA
>CAUYON010141860.1:0-20773 GCA_963573935.1 Arctocebus calabarensis
AGCTGTGTACATTAGTTCAATCATGGGGTACAGTGTGCGGGCTTCACATGCAATCTGAGATATTTTTATCTACCTGATTGACATAACATTCATGAGATAGTCTCGTTTACTATGTGAAAACATTTTTGATCCGTATTTAGAAGTTTTCTCCTGACCCTTATCCCAGCCATGCTTGAACATTAGAAACATGTGAATGCACAAATTGTATTTGATATGCTCAGATAAAAAGAAAAAATTGACATACATCTGCTTGTTCTGGTCAGAGGCCTTCCCAGGCCCTCCCCACCAATGGCTTGCCTAGCTAGCTGCTTGCGGGGAGCTTCAGCATGTCAAGGATAACCTGTGAAGCTAACTGCATAGGTATTGCCCTTTATATTTGTTAATGATTGTTTTTAAGCTCAGCTTTTAGAGCATGCTGAGAAAGGATGACCTCTTTCTCCCTGAATCTACTCAGCTCTTCATTTTCTAATTAATGACTTATCAAACCGTTATGTCTAAATGTGCCCATGGTTAGAAAAAAAGACCTCTCTCTGATCATTAATCTTTTCTTTTTTCTTCTTTTATTCAACTCACAGGAAGATCAAAACATTTGTCTAGACCTCATGCTGCAAAGTTTTAAAAAAAAAAAAAAATTCTCACATAGAGAGATTGACCATGAAAAAGAAATATGGGAACTTCCATGTTCCTTTCTCACCTATGCTCCAGAGTTTTATTGTACGCAGACATTGACATCAATTTCCAAGCTGTCCCTCAAAGCAGGTGCTTCTCTGAGCACAAAGAGGGATGGGACTCTGTGTTCTGCCCCAGTGACTGGCATTGCCTTTGGATATTGTGGCCACTAAATCCAACTATAGCTAAAAGCAAAGAGAATTGCAGTCACTACCAAATAAGTCTTTGGTGTTGCTGCTTCTGTCACTGGTGAGGGTTATTACTAAGGTGCAGAATTATCATGGTTCTGTTACAGCAGAACTCTACCAAACTGGACCAAATATTCCCTGAAGAGCTTACTAGAAACTTTAAAACCAAAACCAACAACCAACCGACCAAAAAACACAACAAACAGACAAACTCCCCAACCCCAAATCCTATAAACTTTACATTTATACAAATGGGACAGATGAATTATGCATTCTGTCCCAAATCACTTCCACTTTAAAATGCAAAAAATGCGGTGAGAGTTGTAACCAAGAGAATGTCTGCATGTGTGCATCGGAGAGGGATCTGAAAGGTACAAGAAGGTTTAGAACAACTGAGCAACCCAGATGTCCATAAACAGGAGGGTGGATACTGTGGTAAATTCATAGGGTGGAATACTAGACAGTAATAAAGATGAAAGAAATACAACCATGTGCAACAATATGAGTGTGTCATAGATACAATATTGAGCTGAAGAAGCCAGATATAAAAAAGTCATATTGTATGTTCCCATTCCAAAAACAGGACAAAATAATCTAAGGTATAAAAAGTCAGGACAGTGGCCAGTTCTGAGATAAAAAGAAGTAATAAATTCTTGGGGGGAGCACACAAGGGGTTTTTACAAATTAAAATGGTGGGAATTACACAGGTGTGCTTACTTGGAGATATTTAATTGAGTTGTACACTTAGGATTTGTGTACTTTTCATCACATTACATTTTAAAAGAAAGTAAATTGCTTTGAAGTCCATTTATTTCAGGATGATCATTTAATTACATTAGCCTTCAATCAATGCCAGAAATAAGAAAAAAGGGAATAGTGCAAAGCAGCAATCAGTAAATTAAAAATAAACTGACCAGTATTTTAACACTTAGCAATCTTTATTTTTTTATTTTAGCAGATAACATTGTAATACAGGGAAATGGAAGTAAAATTTCAAATAAAAGGGTCCTTTTTGATTGGGTCTTCACTTTGTTTCCCCTGCCTGCTTTTTTCTTTTTGACAGAGTCTCACTTTATCATCCTGGGAAGAGTGCTGTGGTATCGTCACATCTCACAGCAACCTCAAACTTCTGGGCTAAAGCAATCCTCTTGCCTCAGCCTCCTGAGTAGCTGGGGCTATAGGCGTGCACCACCAAGCCTTGATAATTTTTTTATATATTTTTTAGTAGAAATGGGTCCCACTCTTGCTCAGGCTGGTTTCAAACTCCTGAGCTCAAGCAGTCCTCCCACCTCAGTCTCCCAGTGTGCTTGGATCACATGTGTGAGTCACCACGCTAAGCCTCCTACCTTCTTTTTGACCATTCTTTGCTCAGTTCATTAGCAGGAGGAAAATGATGAGTTGAAATAGATTCTAAAATTCAATAGAACTTTACTGTATCTACTTAGTAACATATAATGGCTTTTTGCACCTCTGAGTAACATATAATGGCTTAAATGAAGCCTTACAATGTTCATAAATTTTAGGCCAAGGGTTGTTTGGTTTCTTTGTTTGGTTTGAACCAGTGATTTCCAACAGAACTTTTTGCAATGATAAAAATGTTCCTCTGTGAGGATTATGATAGCCACTAGTCACATGGGCTCTTAAGCACTTAAAATGTAGCTAGTGCAACTGAAGAAATGAATTTTTACTTTAATATAATTTTAGTTAATTTCAGTACAAGTTCAAATAGCCACATGTGCCTGGTTGCTCCTCTCTGGGACAGTGTAAACTTGATGCACATCTGGTCCATATTCTCTCAGTAGGTCCGTGACATGCTCTGATGACACAAGTTGTTGAAATGACTAAAGAACAGAAGAAATGACAGAAGGTGAAGAAGGCAAGTGGAGTTTACTGGCTTGCACAGTGACCAGAAGGGAGATGGATGTATCTGAAATGTTTATAAAAGATCTATAAAATCTCAAAATCCTTAGGAATATTAAATGGGGCCCCAGAAAAAATAACTTTTAAAATGTTAAATGTATCCAGATTAGCAAACTGTAAACACCTACATAAAAATCCAAAAGGACAGGGCTAAAAGCAATAGAGTAGCTGACCAGAAAACCTTAGTAGGATATAGGTAAGTAACTGGCGCCTTTGGTCTTAACTTAGTAGACGCTCTATGAGGGCATGTAAGCTATTGTCCTGGCTTTGAGGCTGTACCATGCAGAACTTTGGACAGGCCAGTGTCTCAGATACCTTAGAAGAGAATCTCTTCTTACTTTGTGGACTCAATAGTGCTTATACTTTTCTCTTGATAGATTCTGTCTTGACTTGAGAAAAACTGCTATTTTACAACATTTTATTTGTTATTTGAAGAATCCGTCTTTCTCGACAAGGTAAGACACTCATATTTTACCCACTCTTGCTGTGCCAGGATAAGTGTTCTGTTGTACCAACTCACAAGTGTTTTCTCATCATGTCCCAAATAGCTTAGAACACAGTGGCCTTAATAAAAAAAGTGACCTTGTAAACCGCTTTTATGATTTCTGGGGCAGTATTATGATTCACTTGCTATCTAAAAGTAAGATTGATATACCAACTGAGTTTGAAGGATTACGGCTATAAAGTGATCTGAAGAGTTTCTTGTAAAATATTTTTCTCACTGAAAACCCCTATTTCTTCTTATAAATAAGAAATATACTAGTATTTCCATTTTTAGACATTTAAAAACATTTATTTCACACACCAAATAAGTAAATAAATGTAAAGCCAACCTTGGATTAGTTAAAATCGTATTTCTTCAGCTCTAAAACCCTTTCCCTATCTTTTTTTTAACTTACATATTAACATTTATGCAACCAGGATGTATCTTAGAATCAACATAGAAAAGAAACTTACCAGATTCCAAGTACGGCAGTCAGTTTTTTAACAAAATTATTACTGCCCCCTGATTGATTAACTGTATTTTACCTATGCTATATCTGGTTCATACAAATTGCCTAATTATTTACATTGGCAGTAGTATGTTTAGTTAAATTTCAACATATATATCATTTCCTAATATTAAAAATCTCTTTAAGAATATATGGTTCAGCAGTTTTGAGATGTAAAGTTATTCTTTATTTGAAAGACTGCTTGCCATTCACCAAATAATGTAATTAAAAGCAAGAGAAATTGCCAAATTTCTCATATCACCAAATTTTCAAAGTTAAAAAGGAGGTAGGGGCTCGGCACCCATAGCATAGCCATTAGAGCGCCAGCCACATACACCTAGGCTGGCAGGTTCGAGCCCGGCCTAGGGCTGATAAAAAACACCAATGACAACTGCAACAACAACAAATATAACTGGGCATTGTGGAAAGCTCCTGTAGTCTCAGCTACATGAGAGGCTGAGGCAAGAAAATCACGTAAACCCAAAAGTTGGAGGTTGCCATGAGCTATGATGCCATAGCACTCCACCCTGAGGGCTATGTAATAAGATTGTCTCAAAAACAAACAAACAAACAAACAAACAAAACAGGAGGTTTAACTGATTTATAGATTTTCATGAACTGTCAATCAGGTACCAAACATCTGTCAAACTCTACCAGCTCACTTTTAAGAGTGGTCATTTAAATTCTAGCATCGTGGCTCGGTGCCTGTGGCTCAGCGGGCTAAGGTGCCAGCCACGTACTCCTCAACTGGCGGGATTGAATCCAGCCCAGGCCCGCCAAACAACACTGACGGCTGCAGGCTTGGCGCCTGTGGCTCAATGGGCTAAGATGCCAGCCACGTACACCTGAGCTGGCAGGTTCGAATCCAGCCCGGACCTGCCAAACAACAATGATGGTTGCAACCAAAAAAAAAAAAAAAAATGAATAAATAAATAAATTCTAGCATCATGGGTGGCGCCTATGGCTCATCGAGTAGGGCACTGGCCCCATATACAGAAGGTGGCAAGTTCAAACCGGGCCTCAGCCAAACAGCAAAACTGAAAAATAACCAGGCATTGCAGCAGGTGCCTGTAGTCCCAGCTACATAGGAGGCTGAGGCAAGAGAATCGCCTAAGCCCAAGAGTTGGAAGTTGCTATGAGCTGTGTGATGCCATGGCACTCTACCAAGGGCAATAAAGTAAGACTCTGTCTTTACAAAATAAATAAATAAATAAATAAATAAATAAATAAATAAATAAATTCTAATTTAATTAAAGGAAGAAATAAATTTATAAACTGAACTAAATAGGAAAAGCAAACAGTCTCATGCTGTCCTCTACTATACCTCTCTATATTCTAGTCACTTCTTAAGGTACTACAAAGTCCTTAACACAATTTAAAAAACAGCATACTGCAGGGATGCTCTTAATACCTGCTTATGGCCAACCATAAATCATAAGACTTCAAATGCAGTCTTAAACTTAGATTATGCTAATACAGACAAAAGTGATATGAAATTGAATAAATATGGGTGAAATACAGACAAAAGAGGTATGTAATTGAATAAATACAGGTGAAATCTCTTTCTGATGGACCATATATGCTGAAAATATATATATATATCCCTACATATATATAATTAAAAAATAAATGATTTTATGTTTTTAGAGACAGGGTTTTACTCTGTCATGCAGGCTAGAGTTCAGTGGCATGATCATAGCTCATTGAAAACTCAATCTCCTCAAGCTCCTGGGTTCTAGTGATCCTTCGACTTCAGCCTTTAAGTAGTTGAGACTACAAGTGTCTATCACCATACCGAGCCAGAAAAGAAATTCTATAAAAACAGAATGGGATCGAGAGAAAAGAAAAGAAAACAAAACAAAAAAACCCCCCACAGGGATTCAAACAGAGAGCTAGAAGTCATATCATATTATTCTGTTTTTTATTATTTAGAATAAAACAAAAAGGCTTACTAATTGTCTGTCTGATCTCTTCTTTCTTAAATGTCTCACCACCACACTCCCTATCATCCTGTATTTATCTCCAACTAATTTCCTCTATGTTCTTTGGACAGCTCCCATCTTAGGGATTTGCACATGTGTCTATTCTGTCCAGATATTCACCTAAGTACTTCCTCACTTTCAATGATCTCTAATCAAAGACCGTATTATAATATTGGACTTTCATGGCTATTTCTTATAAAATATCATTATTCGTATCACCCTTTTTTGCTTAATTTCTCTCCATAGCACCTGCCACCACCTTTTAGATTTCATTTAATATTAGTTAGTATTTTTACCAACAAATTAAGAGCCTAGCAGAGTAGACACTGCTTTTGTTTGTTTGTTTTGCTTTTTTGTTTTTTAGATACAGATTCATTCTGTAACCCTGGATAGAGTGATATGGTATCATAGCTCATAGAAACCTCAAACTCTAGGCCTCAAGAATTCCTCATGCCTCAGCCTCCCAGCTACCTGGGACTACAGGTGCTTACCATGAAACTTGGTTAATGTTTTCTTTCTATTTTGAGTAGAGATGGGGGCATTGCTCTTGTTCAGGCTGGTTTCCAACTCCTGAGCTCAAGTAATCTACGTCAGAGTGCTGGGAATATAGGCGTGACCCATCATACCTGGCAGACTCTGCTTTGTTTAGTACCTGTCATCTGGCAAGTTCTCAGTACATATTTATTAAACAAAGGAATTAATAAAATTAGAGTAGTAAACATGAACTGACCTTGGAATGGTTGTGGGGCTTTGAACAATATAATAACCAGTCCAAGTCTTGGGTTTTAACGGACACAGGGTAGATGAAAGATGGAGCCTTGGGTCTGTGCTGTGTGCAAGTTGCTTCTGAAGTCCTTGTGTATATCATGTGCCTATGACACTTTATACCTCAGTATAAAGGTGTTCTAGAAAAATCTATTAACCCATGAAAGAGACAAAGAAAGTAACTGATTGACTTCGTGGGGGGTATTGTTTTGTTTTGTTTTTAGTCAGAGTCTCACTTTGTCATCTAAGCTGGAGTGTAATGGCACTATCATAGTTTACTGCAGCCCCTGCACTCCAAGGCTCACATGATGATCCTCCTGCATCAGCCTGCCAAAGAGCTGGGACTACTATAGTTCCATACTACCATTTCTGGATAATTTTTTTTTTTTATCTTTTGTAGAGATAAGCTCTCATTATGTGGCCTAGCCTGGTCTAGAACTCTTGGCCTCAAGTGATCCTCTTTCCTTGCCTCCCAAAGTTCTGGGATTACAGGCACAAGCCACAGTACCTAACCAACTGACTATGTCTTGACTTAAGGTATGAAAAAAAAAAAAGAAAGAAAAATCCTTTAAAAATAGATAACTTACCACTGTCCTCATATTGGTTGGCTGTTTTAATTTTTACTACCTGTACAATTCGAAAAACCTCAAGTCAAAATGCCTCAGTTGTGGCATGTGAACATAAATTCTCTCTTCAGGAAGGCACATAAAAGACAGGTCAACTGTGATTCCACAGATAAAATTCAGACACATAAACTCATATGAAGGAGTCCAAAAAATCAAATTGTATAATTAAATACTAAAGATTTTAGTTTTAGACTTATAAGATAGGAAGTATAAAACAACAATGCTTATAATGTTCTTAAACATAAAACAAGTAATGCAAAAGTTGAAAAAGAATATAAAAAATAGGCAGAAAGATTTGAAGAAATATAAAAAAATCTAGAATTAAAAAAAACCCTAAAATTCTAAACTAAATGGATGATGTAAAAAGTAAATTAGACTTAAAGGAAGAAAGAATTAGTATACCAGAAGACAGAGATGAAGAAATTACCTGAAAGAAAATATAAAGTTAAAGAGATACAAAATGTAAGACAGAACTTAGGAGACATGGAAGATTAAGAGTAAGAAGGCTTAAAATATACTAAATTGGTGTTCCAAGAAAAGAGCATGGGAAGACTAAAGGGAGACACTATTCAAAGAACTAAAGGCTAAAAATTTCCAAATTTTCCAGAAACTTGCAAATGAGAACAATATAAAGAAATCAACATATAAAAATAAATACTTTGGTGAACCCAAGAAAGACAAAGAAGGCTGAAAAAATAGTCATGAAGAAAAGGTACAATACTATATAGGCTTGAATATATTCTCCTAAAATTCATGCCCTTTCTGGAACCTTTTAATATGACTGCATTTGGAAATAATGTTTTTGTAGACATAATTAGTTAAATCAAGAAAAGATCATAACGGAGTAGAGTTTCCCTAAATTCAGTATCAGTGGTCTCCTTTTAAAATAGGAAAAGAGACATAGAGACAGAAACACACAGAAGGCAGGCATCCTTCGCCAAAATACAGAGGCCAAGATTAGAGTGATGCATCTAGAAGCCAAAGAATGTAGATAAGGGATTTTTGGAAATCCTCAGAAACTAAGAGAGAGGCATGGAACACATCCTCCCTTAGAAAATTCAGAGAGAGCCTGGCCCTGCCAATATCTTGATCTTGGATTTCTGGCCTTCAGAACTGTGGAGATTACTTTTCTGCTGTTTTAAGCCATTTGGTTTATGCTTATTTGTTGTAGTAGTCCTATGAAATTAATACAATCACCTCTAAAGGAATCGCAATTTGACTGCCATTAATAGTAACTGGAAACGAGATCCAAGAAAGTGCCATCCTCCACATACTAAATGAATATAGCTATTGACTTTGAATTTTGCATCTGTTCTTTTTTTTTTAACTTAAGAATGAGAACATAATAAATATGCTATAGATTACAAAGCAAAATTTAGCATTAGCAAAGCCTTGCTGCTTAAACTTCTACATATATGCTTTAGGAGGAAAGTAAATTATCCTATCAAAAAAAACCTCTGAAATACAAGATAGAACAGTGACTAAATAAGCAGGTTAAAATGTAAGGAATCTAACAAACATTTATTATATAGAAAAACAGTTATAATATCATCTAATTTGGCAGTAAAAAAGAAAGTAGAGTAAAATATTAGGCTATAATATAATTAAGAGATTGAAGGAGGTGATCAGAGTTTAATTTGTCCAGCATTACTCAGCAGTATTGTGGAAAAAATGATTAAGTTGAATGTCTGTTGATTTGAAAATTCATTTTGCATTTTAAAATGTTACTTGTTAAAAGAACAAAAATAGATTTAGAAGGGACAAAACCGTAGAGAGAAATAATGAAATATATACAAAAAAAATGGGTATTAAATGAATATAATTAATGAAAAAGTAGGATCAATACAAAACTGAAAATAATACTGTAGACATACTTCTATGTACAGGTTATGAAATAGATTGTCATCATGGATTTGAAAATACACTACATCCTATTTCAAGTGACAAACTTGCAAACCTGGATAAAAAATATGTGCCTGCTAAATAATAACCAAATACATACATATGTTAATATCAGAAAATATAGGCTCGAAAATGAAACAAAAAAAAAAGAACAGAGATGAAGGGTCACTTCATAATTATAAAAGGAACAATTAACATGTTTGCTTTTGTATGGTTAATGTCAGAGTTGTAAGTGTTTCCTTCACCCAGGAAGGGAAGTGTGCAGGGTGCCCCTTCCCTTCTCCTCAGGTCCCCCCAACTTGAATTTCACTGAGTTGCTTCCATATGAGCATATAAGTGTTGATCAACTAGTTCCAACTTAGTATTCAGTACACGTGGTGTTTGTTTTTTCACTCTTGTGATACTTCACTTAGAATAATGGTCTCCAATTCCACCCAGGTTGTTACAAAAGATATAAAATTTCCATCTTTGTATGGCTAAATAATATTCCATGCGTACATATACTATAATTTATTGATCCATTCACATATTGAAGGAAACTTGGATTGTTTCCACATCTTTGCAACTGTGAATTGTGCTGCTATAAACATCTGAGTGCAAGTTAAACTGGTGCCTTTGTAAGAAGAAAATATATATCAGAGCTCTCTCTCTACCATAGGAAGGAAGACATCACAGCTTGCAATGGAAGGGAGTCCTCACCAGAACTCTGCCATGTTGACATTTGGTCTCAGATTTCTAGCATCAAAAATTATAAGAAAATAAATATGTGTTGTTTAATACCCAGTCTATGACATTTAGTTATAGCAGTCCAAATTGACAAAGGCACAATGGAATAATATTTAGGCATTTAATTTTGGTGGGGGTGAGAGTATGTAGAACACAATTCCAGTTTTATTTTTAAAAATTGGGATGGTGAATTATTGTGGATAGTTCAGATTAAGTAAATATATATTTTTAGGTATATCATGAGAGTAATACCATCATTTTGAGGATAAATGAGTTGAGGTACATACAAGCATGCCCTTCTAAACCTGACTTAATTATTTTGGGGAATAGCATAAAATAAAAAAGAATACAATTAATGATCTTTAGCTAAATTGAAGTACTTTCTGTATTGTGTGCAATAATAGGTTAGGATCATTTGAGGCAATAAACTTTGTAATTCTTTTGAAAGTTGCTCTAAAACTCATAATTCCTCCTAAAACACATAAACAAAATCTTAGAACTGTACTGATTCATACCAATTATAAAAATGATAATCCTAATGGTATCTTAATGTCTTACTATGAACTAAATATCACCTGGGTCCTGCACACACTTTTTATGTTTAACCCTCACCACACCATGGGGAAGATATATCTGTATTGCAGTTGGAAAAAAAAGAAATGGAAGACTAAAAGGTTAAGGAATTTGATCATGTACACTCTTTCACTTATATGTAGGCCAGTATTTAAATTATTTATGCTGAATTAATTTCAGATCTATAAAAAAGTTGCAAAAGTAACACACAAAATTCCTAACCACCCTTTACTCAGCTTCCCGTAATGTTAACATTTTATATAGCTATAATTAATTATTTAATTAAATAATTATTTATTTCAATTATTTAATTTATTAATTATTATTAATTATTTAAATAAATACTACTAACTAATATGACTTTATTGCCTTTTACCCCCTCCAATGTTCTTTTCTTTTCCAGGACTCATTCCAGAATCCCACATTGCATTCAGTTACTAAGTCACCTTGATCACCTTTATCTGGGACATTTCCTCAGGACTTCTTTGTCTTTTGTGACACTTTTGAAGAGAAATGGACAATTATTGTGTAGACTGCTTTTCAATTAGTTTTTTCTAATGTTTTCTCTTGATTAAAAGTTACACATTTTTATCAAAAATATAGAAGTGACATGTCCTTCTCAATGAATTATATGAATTACATGATGTCCATATGTCCTACTTCTGGTCATGTTAATCTGATCATTTACTTAGGGTGGTAGGTCTTCCATGGTAAATTTACTAATTAGTACAGAGGATGCCAAAAAAATGTATATACATTTTAAGAAAAATGCAAAAAGAAAAAAGAAAAAAACCCATGAAACTGTATTAAGGGCAGCACCTATGGCTCAAAGGAGTAGGGCACCGGCCCCATGTACTAGAACTAGAGGTGGTAGGTTCAAACCCAGCCCCAGCCAAAAACTGCAAAAAAAAAAAAAAACTATTAAAATTGTAATATCCAATGTATACTAACAACAAAAGGTCAAAAGGTCAATACAACCTAGAGGTTAGAACACCTCTTCTAAGTGCAAAAGTCAAACATGACTGGAGTATTATAATTTTAATATCGTTTTTTCCTTTCTTAAAATATGTATACATATTTTTTGCATCATTTGTACGTATCTTTTGGTGGAGGAATACTTTGAGGCTATGCAAATATTTTGTTTTTATTAACATATTTTTGCCCCGTAATTTTATATCTATTCTAATCAACCACAACTATGACGGCAATTTGGCAAATGGTAATTTTTTTATTTCGATCATTCCTTTACATTTATTAATTGAAATTTTACCCAAAGAAAGAGGTATTTATCCTACTTATCCTATTTATTGTTAATTCAATTGTTTGTTGATATCACAATGTACTAATTGATATTTACTTTATTGTATGGATTTTAACTTATCATAGTTATTATTTATTTTGTCATTCAAATTGTCTAAGATTTGGTCATTGGCAGCTCCTTTGGGCTGGCTTTTATGTCCTTTCATCATGTGGCCATAATTTCTTTTTTCTTTCCTTCTCTCCCCAATGCCCCTTAAGCACTTCCTAGCTTGGCAATACAAAGATTTCAGGCTCATCTTGTACTTTCTCTGCCTCAGCACTACATCAATCATTTCTCCAATGATCTCTGTTTCCTTTTATTGGAGAATGGGGAGAAAATCATCAAGAAAGCAAGATCTGAGTGTGTTTGTTGCTATAACCCAGAATATTTTAAGAAATTGAAATAAAAGCGTATCTTTTTTCTTTATCTTTAGTGCAAAGTGTGATAGAAGGGATGGAATGACAGCTGTCAACATACACAGAGCAGGAATTTATCTGGAGGAATTTTTGGTAGAATCCAGGGACCATATTTGTATATGTGCTCTGTGCTGCCCTTGGAGACCTGGACATATTGGACATTCAGCTCCTTCTGCTTGAGTTGTTTAAACAAATCATGAAGTCTCGGTCTTGCTCATAGATTATTTCTGCGGAGCCAAATAACACTTTTTATGCTCACAAAAAATACATCCAAGATCTAAATTATAACAAATGGTACAAAATCTGGCAAAGAGACTAATCCTTATCACTGTATGTAGTTCTCGATTCAGTTCTGAGTCAGGAGCTAGAATGCCAATTTACATTCATTAACCTTCCTGACATACTTCCTTCAGCAGAGCATGAAGAAGTGTGACTCTGAGGTGAAGCTTCCTGTGCCAGATTCTCAGCTCCAGCTCACTAGCTGTAGGCACAATGTTCTTCTCTCCCAATAGTTACAAGCAGGAAAATGGCAGCAGATTTGAAATTTAAATGACCTCAGGCAATGTGTTGACCTTAATTTTTTGTCAGTGATTTAAGAGGCATTCAATGGCTCTAGGCAGGAACAAAAACAGAGCTGAAAAATTCTCCCCATGAATAATCTCAAGCCACTTCAGGACCAGATTTTGTCTTCAGGTCTCTGCATAACTCAGGAATGTTTTCCTCTTGGGGAAATCCATAGGACCTCTGCTCTGTGAACACAGCATTGAGCTCAAAGTAGTCAGTGCTTAGGAAAAGATGAATGATGCCAGAGCCTGGAACCTTTGAAAGATTTAGTAAACAGAAAACAGCACTTTGGAGATAACCAGAAATGAAATAAATCTTAATAAATTTGAGTATCACATAAATATAAATAACACATGGACAGGAATTCTGTATGAATAAGATCAGTACTCAGAGGGACTTCTAGAGTGCTCACTCCAGAGGCATCTTAATACTCTGAAGCCCTTAAAAATAAAACAATAATCTGAGCTCTAAAAACATAGTTTATGTAAAAGCATGGTCCCTGTATCTAAATCAGCTATATAATCCTGAATAATCATTATTTTACACTATTATAATTGATGACATCAAAATAAAAAAAACAAGTTAAAAAAATAAGAAAAATCCAAGTTAACATGAATAACATATATTCAATTCTAAATAACAGGATAAAGGCTGTACATATCTTTTCAAAATAGTGTTTTCATGTTGTTATTCTTTGGTGCCATTTTTTAAAAGGAATCGTATACCAGATGATATATTTGACAAGTAGAAGAAATTCTGTCATAGATATTCACAAAATGTGCTTTATTTCCTGCAGCAAAACAATTGACTTTCTTTCATTCTCAAAAAATAAAATGTGTCAAAAGGTATATTCTACATAATATTGATATACTGCTTTGGTAGCACATTGGTATATAATTAACTGTACTTTGTAGTGTTTAGTTATTCGATATTATTTTTGCTGTTAATAGAAATGGATTTTCATAATAGTTCTACTAAACTGCACTTAATAATAACTTATAAAGATTCATCCTTCATTCATAAATTCTATGCCTGATGAAATAATTAATCCACGGCTGTATCTACAGCCGTGGGAGGATTTATGATATGAAGTATTGTCCTGGAAAAGCCCAGAACTAGCAGATATTTCAAGTGTAAGTATAATTTATAGTGTATTATTCCAATGCAGTGCTAGTTTGAGAAAGAATAAAAGGTGATCTAACCACAAATCTGCTGTTGAGTAAGTCAGGCATAATGGAAAAAAGGAAAAGTACTTTTACTTATATCAAACTTATGTTGCAAGTATTCACTCATTTTTGTTCTTCAAATCACAAGATAATCTTAAAAACAGGTGGGCCATTTCAATTTGATCCCTAGCCAATGCCATCTGCTCTGTATTTACGTTTGCTTATATTCCTTCCTAATGTGTCAAAACCATCAAGTGGTCAGCTTAACCATGTTGGATGTACGGTTGGAGAAGCAGTAAAACATATCTCTAATTTCTATTGATACTTACATTTAAGCACCAAACATTATGTCCTACTAATGCTTATCAAAACAAACTGAATCTAGGATTTGAGGAACAGGACACATAACCTAGATGTCATCGTTCTTCTTCCATATAGAATAAAATTTTACATGTTTATGGTACATAAAAATACAAAGTTTTGTCAATTCCTTAATTTCTTTTTTTAAATTTTTTTAATTTTTACATATACACGTGTTTATTAGGTTTCCACTTTTTGCCTTCATGGAATTTAAAAGGTTTAAAATTTAATAACAATAACAATGTTTAAGATAAGGAATAGAAACAAAAACCACGTAAAGAATGAACGAAGATAAATACATTCAGAAAAGAAAACAGACGATTACTGCATCGAAATATTAAGCAATATTAATAATAATAATAATGCCAAGAAAGTAATGTTCACATTGTCAAATAAGAGTATGTCTATTATACAATGTTTTTACTTTGAGGCTCAGTATGAAGTCATCAGTTAACTTCTTTTTTTTTTTTTTTCAAAGTCTCAAAAAATAGAGATCAAGTATCCAGATCAAGTAGAATGATTTTGAAGTATTTCTTCTTTTTCTATTGTCTACAAGATTTGGCATGATCTGTTTTTTAAAACTCTCTTTTACTTTTATTTATATAATATTAGATGTCAATTCTTTAATTTCTATTAATTTCTCTGTTTTCTGAGGCTAATGATTATTCAACCTCACTTAAATGTTATTTACTTTTATTTTTAAGTAATAAATGTGCTATTATAATCCCAGTTTCTCAGGATATTGCTGTCCCTTGTGCTGTTTTATACTCACACACTCATACACATGTCTAGCTTTCTCTGCCTTTATTTATCTGTCAATCAATCGATCATTTTTTTTTCCTCTTTCAGGAAAATAGAAATTCCTTGAAGTCAAGGACAATATCTCTTATGCCTTAATAGTCTCCTCAGATATAAAGTTAGTATGAGGTCTTTTACAGAACAGCCATTGAAACACTGAATGCATTAAAAAAAATAAAAGAAGAAGAAATGGAAGGAAGAGTAGAAAGAAAAAAGAAAGAAAAGCTGTTCAAATGACATATTCCAGGCTTGGCAGTTCACGCCTAGTATCCTAGCACTCTGGGAGGCTGAGGAGGGTGGTTCTCCTCAGAGTTTAGGAGTTTGAGACCAGATTGAGCAAGAGTGAGACCCAATCTCTGCTAAAATAAGGAAATTAGGTGGACGTTGTGGAGGGTGCCTATAGTTCCAGCTTCTTGGGAGGCTGAGGCAGGAGGATCTCTTTAGCCCAAGAGTTTGTGAGGTTGCTGTGAATTATGACACCAAGGCACTCAATCCCTGGGGTGACAAAGTAAGACTCTGTGTCAGAAATAAAAATTTAAAAAAGAAAAGAAATGATGCATTCCTTTGCATTCCTAAATGAAAAAATAAAAATTCATTTGCTAACCTTGTTTTTCTTCATATTCTGGGCATAAAAATGTTGTCTAAAAATGTAAGATTAGGTGCAGAAGAGAATCTTGGTTTATAAAAGAGAAAAAAAAGTGACACAATACCTTTGCCTTAAATAAAATTTTGCCTATGACTGGATAATAGTTATTGATCATATGGTTTTAAAATAAAAATTCAGACAACTAGGCAAGAACATGTGATCATATATAATCCTGTAAAATAGCAATTTAACATAATAGAGACTAAATTTTTTCTTAATATTAATCAACTATATTGGGCAAGGCAGTACTTGGTGACTTTATTGCCAAACAATGAAATAATTTCATAATGTAAAGGTACCTTATGTTAATTTTTATCTGTTAAAGATTAACTTTTTTCTTTCTTTAAATGGTTATTTAGATTTTTCTCTGTTTAGATTTTTATTTGTTCAACCCATCTGTATCTTTATATGATACAATTTAATCATGTACAAAGAATGATTTAAGTTGTTTCAAATTCAAGTTTCACGAGATTTAGTTTTTCAGCTAATAATGAAAAGGAAAAGATTTATAGTTAGCAGTGACAACAAACTTCTATGGCAGGACATTTATGAATAAAGCCACTGATGAGATCTGAAGCACAATTTTCTGTTACCAACTATGGGCATCTTTTAACAAGTCTATAGGTCAGAAGTCAGGGTTGATGTATTCCTATAAAGACTCTAATCCCGGTGCCAGCCCCATATACCAAAGGTGGTGGGTTCAAACCTGGCCTTGGCTGAACTGCAAAACAGAAAAAATAGCTGGGCCTTGTGGCAGTTGCCTGTAGTCCCAGCTACTTGGGAGGCTGAGGCAAGAGAATTGCTTAAGCCCAGGAGTTGGAGGTTGCTGTGAGCTGTGTGACGCTACGGCACTCTACTGAGGGCAATAAAGTGAGACTCTGTCTCTATTTAAAAAAAAAAAGACTAATCCCAAGCCCTTACTGATTAAATATCCACTCACATCCTCTCAAAAGAAGATATTATTTACTCTTCTAATTATCCCTTGATGTTGGTATTATTTCCTTCATTTTAAAAACCAGAGAATTAATGTTCACAAAGTTTATGTACAGGCAGAATCAGGATTTAAATCAGGTAGGTCTATTTCTAATGCTCATATTGTTTTTCTTAACCAAGACTCAGTTTTGTTTTTTTTTTTTTTTTGAGACAGACCCTCAAGCTGTCACCCTGGATAGAGTGCTATGTCATCACAGCTCATGGTAACCTCCAATTCCTGGGCTCAAGCGAGTCTCTTGCCTCACCTCCCAAGTTGCTGGGATTACAGGCGCCTGCCACAACACCCAGCCATTTTTTGGTTACAGCTGTCATTGTTGTTTGGCAGGCCCGGGCTGGATTCGAACCCGCCAGCTCAGGTGTACGTGGCTGGCGCCTTAGCCACTTGAGCCACAGGCGCCGAGCTCAAGACCCAGTTTTTAAACCTTTTTGTACCAGACACATTTTCAAAGACAGTGTCTCATTGACCCTCAGTTTCTGGGTCTCTGAAATGAGAATGATAATACAAAACTCCCAGTGTTGGACTCACAATTCAATATAATAGACATGAAAATGCTTTAAGACCAGTGGTTGATAGTGGAGTATGTTAACAACTAAGAGACTTAAGTCCTTGAGTTCTTCCACTGGGCATGAGCAATCAATTGTCAATGCTAGGAGAGTGTCATAAAGAAAGGGTCTTCTGGAAGGACGCAGACCCTTATTACTTTTCAGCACAAAAATATTTGTTTTGAAATTTTGGTTCTGCCAATTAATTGATGATCTTATGGGCCAAACAACAGAAAGAAAAATGATTGATCTATATTCTGAACTATATTATTGTTGCAGGATTCCGCACAATAATTATGATACCCTGTCTAAATATGTATTTTGTCAAATTGAATACAATGAATTCTTTCGTGGTCCTAAAATTTATTCAGATTTAATTTCATAATTTACCCCATTTAAAGAACAAGAAAATATAAATTGTGTCCCAGCAAAATGAATTCCCAGGGTAGTATATATCAAAAATGTTAATAACATTTCTCTGTATTTAAAATTCACAAATTTTTAGGGAGCTAAAATCAAAAAAGAATATAGATTCGACAAATTAATGTTTAAAGCAGAAATTAATAAAATCTAGTTTCTGTCTCTTACTGATTTTGTTTAAAGAATAACACAGATGCAATTACCAAACCATTATTAAAGCTAAAAATTTTTAAATTTAATTCTCATCCTTAGATATATTTTCAATCTTTATTTGAAATGCTGAAAATTTTATAGTTCATTAGAGATCCAATTGCTAGTAGGTTTTCTTCCGTTTAGTCCAAAGCTTTCCTTGGAGAAGGGAGAGAGGGGTTAGAATAAGAGGGAGGGGGAGAAGAAGAGAGAGAATAAAAAAAAACACATGATTTTCTTTTCTTTCTTTTTTTTTTTTTGAGGTAGATACTATTTATTATTTCTCATTTTACAGGCAAGAAATCTAGGGCTTAAAGATGAAAAATAACTTACTTAAGCTTACATAGGTAGGAAGTGGCAGTGATTTTCTAAATAACTTTAGGGTGGACATGAAATTGAACAGAAGGAATAACTCTGATACCTAAATCATATGTGAATATGTGCAGAACAGGAAATTGGCACCTGGCAAGTTCCTTCCTAGTTTCCTGACACAGCATGGCATCCACAACATTCCTCACAACATTCCTGGAACATCTGCACTGTCTCGATTTCTTCCTGCCCCTTCACTTTTCACATTAAAATCTCACCATCTGATGTCCTGCCCAGCATGGTCCGTAGTATCTCTATCACTCATTGTCCTTACTGCACTTTTCCTGGTTCAGTTTTCATCTCTGTATACCTTTATTGCAAGAAGTTCTACCTGTTAAAATCAATTACCTAAAACCCAAATCTAATCACAACATCCACTAATTGGAAACATTTGATAGCTGCTGAGTTCCACAGGTTAAACATGGAGCTTCCTTATAGAGTTTACAAAGTCTTTCACAAGCCACACCCAATTTGCTGTTCTAGGGATGTTCCCAACACTCCAACCAAGACTCAAAACACTTACTGCCCCAGTATACTGTTGACTGACCCCATAAAAATCCTGAGTCTGTTCCTTTGAGTTTGTTATTCCTTCACCTGGAATTCTCCTTTCCCATTTCAGTCTTCTATTCTTCAAAGCCTTATTAAAATATTTCCATTTTTGAAGTTTTCCTTCTCACTCAGTCGAAATTATGGCCTTCTCCATTTGTTTTCCTTACCCATCTATAATTGCATTTTTAATAATTCAGCCACATAATAGTTGTATGTATACAAATTTTCCCAAAATGAAAGTGAGTAGGGAAATAGTATTTTGCAGCTATATTTCCTCAAGGAAAATTATTACAATAACTAGTACATAGTAAAAATTCCACATGTTACCTAGAATCTTAAACCACAATAAAAATCAATCCTATACTACATTTTTATGTCAGATCATGTAGCTCATAATTTTCTGTGTGTGTTCATTGCTCATAAAAGACAAAAGGAATATAGCACAGAATTGTTTGAAGGATTCCTTTTAATTTCTGTTTTTTTCCTTGATAAAATGATACTCATGCTCTAAAAATATAGAAGATCATTTCCACATAATTCATAATGACCCACTGCAATCTTTTTATGTTCTTAATCCAAACAAATGAATTCCTGATTAGATCAACTAGTATTAAATGGTCAACTTCAATATTTAAAAATAAAAGTAAAATAGGGACTTCATTAGAATAACTGGTTAACATCATAAAATAATTAAATATACTGAAAGCAATAGCTTTGGCATCAATAATAAGTAAGAGAAACTTTGCATTAGCATACATCATTGTGGCATACACTGAGTGCCAATTATATTCCAGGTATTGACCTACTTATGGAAATACAAAGTTGAATACCTGGTCCCATATATCTAGGCTTTTGTTCATACGTGGAAGTGCTCAGTTTGCTAAATTAACCAAGCATTTGTTTTGAAAAATCCATTCTAACACCAACAAAGACAACAAAATCTCTTTTCATAGCATGAAATCAGCTCATTTGAATCGAAGTGTGTGATTACCATTCTAGTTAAGAACATTTATATTGTCTTGAATCCAAATATTAAAAACAGAGTTCTATATCAACAGCAAATGAGTAATACATTTGCAACAGTAATAAGAAAGCTGTTATAATTAAATAACTGCTCTGTGATCACACAAGTCATGAAGCATTTCCAGCACAGGATGCCTCTCTTTTTAGCCATTGGCAGTCAAAACATGTATCACCAGGCAGGGCCACAGGCATAAAGGTGCTCAAATAAGCAGCTTAAGAAGAATTATTTTTCATTTTTTAGTTCTGAATCCACATTCAAATGTGTTTGATAATAAAGTTTCAAAATCATTCCAAACATATCCTGAATTTACTGTGTGATCAGAGTTACCATTATTTGAACTGGGTTACTAAGGGTAGGAGGATGAGTGTGGGAGGAAATGAGAAATGTTTCATTGTAAGCCTTTCATAATTAGGTTGAAAAAATACCTGTAATTACTTCTTGGATGATGTCCTATTTTTTAACTATACCATGATAACATTTTCATCTGCGATGTCCATAATTTTCACTGCCCCCAAATAATATAAACCCACTTTATAGTCTGTAAGGTTTTTTTTTTTTCTTAACCCTTTCACATCCAGTTTCTCTTTTACTCCTCTTGAAACTGCTCCAAGTTTATCAATGAGCTACAAAGAATGATAACGGGTGATAGTGATGTTATTTTAATTATGGTCATTATCATTATAGTCATTATCATTCAGAATAACTCTGTCAATGATGATTCTCAATTCTAACCCTCCTCCTCACCCTGCCTGGGTCATTTGTCACTGATGTCTTCTTTATCTCAGAAACAAAGTCCTTGCCTTGTTTTTTTCCACAGTGCCCTTCCAAGGCCGTCTTTGCAAACTTCATGTCTCTTTTTTTCGGCAGCTGTTTTCAGGGACTTTGTTCTTAGTTCTACAGAGAAGCATGTCTCAAACTTTAATATGCACATGAATCATCTGGGGACCTTATTAAAATGCACATTATGATTCAGTAGATCTGGAGTAAAGTCTGACATGATTTATTCTAACATGCTCTCAAGTGATGACGATGATGATTTATGGATCAGATGTTGAACATTAAGACTCTAGTCATTATGATAGCTACTAGACAC